>WBNO01014347.1:0-49319 GCA_013400575.1 Peucedramus taeniatus | reverse complement strand
ATGCCTTATTTTGTATCATACTCAGCCTCATATGAAATTATTATGCTTGTAGCCATAGCAAGAAGTAAACAACATATGAATTACAAACATATTTGTATTCTACTTCATATTTTATACTCTGATGTGTTTATTTGAAAGCTCTATTAACTACTCAGTATAACAACAGGTAAAGTAATGTCACTGCTGTCCAGGAGTTGAGTGATGAATGGTTAAGTCTCATGATTTGCATTTTCAAAACAAGGCACCTGAAATAGATAAATAAAAAACTACACAAGAATAAAATTTTCTAGGAAAAAAGAAAAGAAATCTTAAAAACAGAGGAACAATCTGTTTTGCAGACCTGTATTTTTGCTCCTTGCAGATCTCTAAAATACTGATTAGGCCTAGGCTGGCTTATTCCACAGGATCTAACAAGATCACAACTCATGGCAGTATGAAAGAATAATTTCCTTTGTTAATGTGCTCATTGCTACTGCATGGAGTGAGACAAATGGAATATGGAAAAGAAATTTAAAAAATAAAGATAAAAATACTTCCAGCAAATCCAAGTATATTTAGCTTTTCTCATCCATCAGTCTACATGCACATATGTATTTCAGAGACACACTTTAAACAAAACATGACTAAGGAGTATTGTTATGAACATGTTTACATACCTTATCCATTGAAAAAGGTGACCTTCTACAGCACTAAAATGAACATTTGGTTAGATTTCTCATCTCAGCTCACCAGGAATTAATATGATTACCATCTTGCAACCAAGAGGACTACTCAGGTAGAAAGAGTTGGGTGCTCTCTCAAAATTAGTCATGTATCTTTAATTACTGAACATTCTACAGTGCATTTTCAGGATGAAATCGGTTTTGCCCAAATCTACTCTAATCTGAAAATTAGACTAGATTTTTCAAATCAGAACAAAAATATTTCTAATGTTTCATATTTAAGCTTTGATTGGAAGTGAGACTCATTTAAAAATGGATTCATCTTAAAAACATCATATCTGGGACTTTAAATTTATTGAATTATTACAGTCGATAAAATGAAAGGTAAAATACTAGAAAATTGTGTTCAAAATCTTCCCCTCTTCCCACAAAGAAGTGCTGTCCATTACTGAGGTTCTGAAATTTGAAAACCAAACCCTACAATAATTCCCTCCTAACTGAAAAGATCTTTAGAACTGGGAAAGACAGATGTGCACAGCTGAGAATGGGTGGGAAATGATGGGATGGGGAACGATGGGAAACCAGGAAGGGCAGTGTAGCATATTCTGAATGTGATTTTCAAGTTCAAAGGTTTTATTTTTTACTATTTCAAATGAGAACTTGAAATGATTCCGAAAACTTAAAATAAACCTGGACTTCAACTAAATTTTTAAAAAAGTTTTCTAAGCAAAGGAACTCAACAATTACTCAACTTCTATTAAAAATAAATGTATTTCTTACAAGACAAAACAAAATTCATGGTTTTGTTCAAAAGGTCAGCTTTACAGAATGCAATACAAAAATATGGGTTTCCAAGAAAAAGGCATTTGCATGAATGTCAAAAACAGCTTCATGATTGCAGAAAGTTTCATCACAGATATCTGTTGATGGCATAGGTTTTAGTGAGGATTATAAAGCAGTTTCAACTACACTGGTTCCATCAATATAACACTCTCAGGACATCCAAATCCAGAGGCAGTGACTGGAAGGCTATTAGAGAAAACTAATAAGCTTTCTTGAGCAGACATGTTATTCACAGACATCCTACTGAATCAAATTTTTTTTATATTGTTTTAAAGATAACCTACAGGTCAAATGCATGGGAATACATTAAATTTTCACTCTCAGCTTTCTAAATAATGTATTTAAAAAGCTATAATTTTTTAGTCTTGGGTCTTGGACTTCATTTAGCATCGGGTCTGAAGGGAAAAGGAGTGAGCATGTAAAACCCCTGGTTTTCAGTATCACATAAATAATTCTCCTCACACATCCTACTTAGAAAAAAAACAGTAAAATATATTTTCTCTCCTCATTCTTTTTCATGGCACAGAAAACTTAGCAGTAATTTAATTCTCATGTCTGATATGGAAATATTCGTCCCTTTCCAAAGTATTTATAAAATTTATAAATGTTCATATTACTGAATATGTTCTGATATCTTGTTTTATGTAAATAATTATAATAGCAATAACAACAGTAAAATAGCAGTAGTAATGTCCTTGAAACAGCTTGAGGTGGCTAATGGAACAATGCAAAAACTAAGCCAATAAATCTTGAAGCAGTTACATTTCTTGGTGTCTGCAATCAGTCCAAGGCAAATGGAAGGTTTATGAAATAACTAAAACAGAAACTGCCAAACTTTATATCATTCATGTGTGCCACAAATTACTGATTCTCCATTTTCTTACATCTTGTTTCTTTTTTTATCATTTTTTAGATTTCAAGGGGTTTAAGCACTAAACCTGAGACTGTGATAGTGTGCAGAAAGCCCTAAAGAAGTGCTCAGCTTGTTTGTGCTCAGATGTCTACACCACCCCTGACAATTCTGTGGTAACACAGATGCTATTTTGTAAGTAAGCTACAAAATAAATTCAAGTTATTTGGAAAAAAAATAAAATGCTGTGAATCAAAGTAGATACTCTACTACCTGCAGGGAAAACTAGAAGCTACAAAGCTGCTACTAAGCTGGAGAACTGTCTTGCTTTGTTTCTAACAATACTGAATTAAAAGAAATATATTTTGCTTATTATTTTACATAGAGCCACAATAGGAGTCTATCCCATGGAGTCTACTCCATTTATCTTCGGTTTTAAACTGTATCTAATAAAATACTCAAAGGTGCTTTACTTCATTTAATTCAAGTAAATACATTATGTTTTTAAGAGAAGTTCTAACAGATTAGGTTAAAAATTATATTTACTTTACCAGAGAGCTATTGCTGCAAGTCTACAAGCACATCAGAATGCTTTTTAGCTTATTTCTCTGCAGGAGGCAATCTGTATCAAAGCAAAATAAAAACTTGTAATTAGAAAAATTAATATACTGGGTTAGCAACCTCCCAATTTAGAACAAAGAGCATACAGGTCAGGTCTCATCCAACCCACTACATTCTTTCAAATGTGAAAAAGTCACTAGTGAACTTGGTCTGATCCCCTATGAGCTAACAGAAAACAACATTCTCAGGTATTCTTCCACCTTTATACATATTTTGGTAAAGAAAGAGTTTACCTGTACCATGCAATTAAAAAAAAAAGAAAAATAGAACACAAAACGTCCAGACAATGGCCCCTACAAACAAAATTCCTAATGATATGATCTCTAGATGACAAAAATAAAAGATTCAAAAAATGAAGAGGCTCTTTCCTCGTAGTTAATTTTTTTTGGTTGTTGTTTAATTAAAGTACACGCTGGACTCCAAACCACATTTTTAATGCAGACAATTTGCTAGTCACTCCAGAATGCATGCATATGTAGCTATGCACAGATCTCATTCTGACTGGCCTTTATGTGGTTAATTGCCTCCCAAAAAAAAACACATACATAGCCAAACCATGTAGAATTTTTCTCATGTACAAAACTAAGTTGCTTTCAGTTATTTATTTTTACCTGCAAATAAACAATTGCTTTACCAACCACTTTGAACTAATAAATATGCAAAATTGCTACAGAAATTGCACACCTTATGCATCTGAGAAGTTGATGAGCAGAGAATTTTCTGTCAGGCACTGACTGAGCAAAGCATTAACTTGTTACTGTAACCCACATTGTTAAAAACCTCTCTTTGCACATGGTTCTTCAAACTCTAAACACTGAGCTGAAACATCTTTCATACCTGAACTTACTAAGAAAACTCATATGACAAGACAATTTTTTTTTCTTTTAAAGAAGAGACATACTTTCAAGATGATACTGCAGTTAGCATTTCTTGATTCAACCCTATTACATGAAAACTTTTTATCTATGTTAAACAAAAAACTTTTAGGTCACTTACAGCATTAAAACAAAGTTTTAATGTTGCACTCTGCAGAATTGTTTGTATTTTAATCACTTTTTTCCCATCCATGGGAAAAAGGTTTCCAAAAAGCACATTTACATCAATTATGTCATCCTGTATGTTCTCTATGTCTATTTTGAGAAAGAAACATGATCAACATTCAAGATCAAGCAGGAAAAATGAATGTTCCAATGACTAAAGTAAAGCAAGATGACTCTTTGTGATTCCTGTCAATGATGGTGCACATAAAAGCTCTGTTTCCTTAGAACAGACCTTCAAAAACAACAGATTAGTGATAGATAGCTAAAAAAAAAAAATTTACACTGTATTTTAAACATGCTTGCATGCCAAAAGTGTAGGCACCCACAGAACATTAAAACCACACTTAGCTGGAAATGTCAACACAGTGAATATTCAGCTAATTGATATTGCTTACTACAGAAGCCAAGGTGAACTGTGAATATGGTGAGATAAAGCATTTGGAAGAAAACAAACTTTCTTTAGAGAACAAGTGAAGTCAGAGTTGTACAAGATACTCATCAAAGTGGAGCTGACAGCTGTATTTATACAGTCTTCACTTTTTTTCCTTTTTTTCTTCCATTATCTTCCTCATTCCATTTTCTCTCTCCTTTACTTAACAATAAAAATTTAAAAATCCTGTCTGAATCACCCTCTCATTATTTCAAAAAATTCCAATGTAGGACCTTGATATTAGTAACATCAACTCTGAGAAGCATCACTTCAGATATTCTAAACATATAAATTCTACTGGTTCCCTGAAAATCAGACCATTTTTATCGAAGTCCCAAAACAAGGACTTAAACCCAAAATTTATCTTCACACATTTGTAAACACCCCTTTTGATTACAGACCAGGATTTTCAGATAGGGAGCACTATTATACATTTAAAGAACCGGGACATTAGCACTTCTTTAAAATTTACATGAGTGTCTTGAACTGACTACTTATGAGACCTTCAGCGTTTCACAATTTCAGTTCTAAATAAAATGGCCTTAACCCACAACAGCAACAGAACTGAAGGGAAATCATACTTAGTCTATATAAAATACTCAACCTATCCCATACTACTGTAGTTCAACGCACATAATTATTGATGTTTTGACAATTTAGTCATTATTCATGCAATTATAATTTAAATTGATTAATTGAATAGCTCATTTTTTCTGCATTTTGTTTTTATCAGCTGTTATTAACATTTCATTAGCATTAATATTTATAGATTAGAAAGATTACATGAAGCAATTAACACATTCTGGAATATTATTACCCAGAGAAAACAAACATCAAACACAACTCAATCAACACAAGTTTCCATAATACAAAAATTTATCCAATTATTTTGGGATCAAATAAATAAAAGATTATTTATATAACATAGATACAGTTTTGATGCACCCACTACCAACAGAGCACCCTAGGAGCTCTCAGAAGCACCTGCACTGCTGCTCTTGTCTTCCTCTATCCTGAGTTTGTAATTAGATGGAGCAGCATCAATGCACCTCTGCTCAATGTCCTCATTACCATAAATTTCACTACATATAAGTTTATCCTGCCTGCCTTCAAATTTACACAAGTCAGAGCCTGTACTCAAGAGCTTCTCTGTGAACTACAAAAGGTAACAGGTCTGCAGATATTTCGGGTTCGGGGGTTTTCCTATTGTTTGTTTGGGAGATTCTATGTCTAAGGAGAACACAAGTTCAAATTAATGGCCTCTACAGCAAATGAGCTTTATCTACAACCACTTTTTATCCCACAATACACCTTTCCCCCTTATTTACATATTTCTCTTACATATTTATTCCAATGGCTATACTGAAAATGCCAATTATGGACTTACTGACAGTAGAGATAGCCCTACAACAGATGCTTCTCTGGGACTTAAGACAATGTGAGAAACCAAGTAATATCCAGGAAGAGTAAAATGGGATGGAATTAATACAATCTTCTGGAAAAAAAATTAAAAAAAAAAAACTCAGTCTTTGTTCCTTCACATTTTTGATCTTTTTTTTTTCCTTTCTTTAGCACAGGAAAGAAAGGGAGGCAAAATTTCTACAAGCTACCAAATTAATTTCTGTGGAAGGAATACAAGTTCATAGAAAAATGACATAATCTGTAATTTTCAATTCAAATATTTTATAGCCAATTGCCTTTTCAAAAAGAAATTTTAATGTGGCCTTTTCATACACAGTTTAGAATCCTAATCTTAAAACAAACAAAACCAAAGTCTTTCCAGGACTACTGTTCAGTATCTTAGTAAATATTTCCTTTAGAAAGAGGAAAAAAACCTATACGGACAGAAAATCAGAGACAGAAAAAAAAGCTAACAAAATATCACAGCAAATATTTCCATTTCCATTCCAAATTTCAAGGATCACAGACATGGGATTTCTGTAACCCCCAATATAAAATCACATAGCAGCCTAAGTCATGTTATTAGCAAGATTGTGGTCTTCACCTTCAGTTTAAATTTCCCCTTCTTAACCTTATCCTATTACTCCCATCTCATACCTTATGAAAGGGCCAGGGGGAGGGAATAACAGATTAACCCCAGAGGTAATTAGCCTAACAAGGTCACAAGCAGTTTTCTTTCTCAGTCAGCGGAGTCAACACAAGTGATTATGGTCAGCACCCACATATGGCCATCTTTGACCACATACCCACGTTAATGAAATTGATAGGACTGGCATTTCTAAGACAAATATTGGAACACCTCTGAAATTGCAGCAGGGTGCCTGGTTCAGCCACTTATCTCCATCTCCTGTGGATCAAACACTAAACTGCAGCCTGTCTGTCGATTCATCTTGAGAAAAAAACTAGGTCTTCTGCTATATTTTCTCCTCCTTCCTTGTATTAATTATCCAAAGTTATTAAATCCTTCCACTATCAACAAGGATAAGTCTAACACCTTTGTCTCTAGAGGATTCAAGCACCTTACTATATTAAGTGAAATTTCATCTCAAGCGTTCATTAGTTCATATCAATGACACTGAAATAATATAGTAGAAATTACTTTCACAAAATTATATGGCAGTTACGTACAACAGAAGTCAGTGCTTTAAACTACGCAATCATTATGATTCCTTTTCTGCTCCTGCACTTTCTGTTGCCATTTTTTGTTTAAAGGGAACACCACAATTCTGGCTGCAATGGCAAGTGTTCAGTGACACTGACAATATAAAATATAGACATTCGATTTCAGAGACTTCCCATATTTTTGGAAGAATCTACTTATAAAGGCTATCTTTTATGTGAAGATCTGATATCTCCCCAGACCCTATTTCACCTCAGTTCTCCATCAAAATTGCACAAAAAGGGAAATCGTGCATGTTGCAGATTTCAGGAGGCCCTACTTAATCTCCTATGCTACAGACACCTCCATTAGATAAAAGGAAGAACGACGGAGAGCTGCAATAAGAACTCAGGCTGTCTCTACCCAGGCCAGGTGCTCACATGACAGCCCTGATAAGTGCAGGCTCATTATCTGCAGGAAAGCCAGCCCCCAGCCTGGCTGGAGCACAGAGCTGACCGTGTGCTGAAATGGACCCACGACGCTCTGGCACAGCAGCGCGGTGGAAGCGCAGCCGCAGACGAGCCGCACTGCGTAGCCTCCCAGGACACAAAACCAACACCAAATCAATTTAGTGCTGGGAACACTTTTACTGAGGAGAGCAAAGCAGAAGAATACATTAGGGATGCATCTAGGGACATACACAGCTCCCTGTAGCTTTGCAACTTTCTTCTTCTTCCACCTTTGTCTGTAACAAAACTTACGTACTAATATGAATGCAGGAAATGGCTTCTAGGTGTGCATGCACAACCCTATTTTCCTCTTAAGAATATATTTTGGAATATATTTTGCAGCAATCATTATTTCACAAACCACTTCAGAGTGAGAATGTATCCTATTGCAGAAACTTACATGATTAGGTAAAATTTAAACTAGCAGGGTTGAAATAAACACACATATATATAAACACTACACAAACTTACATTCACATATTCACATTTGCAAGCATGCAAATGGTATCAGTACAGACTATTTAAACAAATTATGCATATATATTTCTGTTTACAGCACTAAGTTACACAAACTGCAGTAGTCAGCACAGGAGAAAGCTTATACTTAAGCTGTTTCTGGATTTTGTAATTCAAGTAGTATGGGACAGCAAAATATCATAGAAATACTAGGGAACCTCAGGCATGGGAATACAAATAAACTTGCAATTTAACTTGAACATTTAGTAATACCTCATGATTTTTACAAGATAAAATGCATTATCATCTTCCACCACTACCTTTTTTCCTTTTTTGTTTCTCTAACACAATATGCCTTCACAGCTTTCCTTGCTGGTATTACTCTGGCAATAAACGAATGAGCAGAGATTTCTTTGATGCTTCCTATCATCTTGACTTCCCCACTATTGTGTATGTGTTCACTTAACAATGGAACTGAAGGCTTCACTGAGCTAGAGTGAGAATAACTCATTTCACCTTATAAAAAACTTAGGTTAATTACTTGGCCCTGTCTGATTTTCTCATTTTCAAGAACTCATTTGCCAGATAGAAACTAAATGGTAATCTGGCAATTCCCTCTTGTTTCAGTATCTGTAATGCTACATCACATAACCTGGAGTTTTACATACTTTAAATATAAGATTTTTATGAACGTATGAAAAATTGCTAGAAAAATAATTTATTGAACTTTCAGTCAAAAGTTATGTGAAAACGTCGTAGTCAGACATAGCTCTCGTCCTCAAAGCTAAAAAAAATTAATAGGTGTTAAATTCTACATTGAAATGATGCTCCTTTTCCCTAAGTGAAAGATTAATGACAGCTTCAATTATACAAAAAGGAAACAAATTATGAATAATTTATATGAGATAGATTTGAAACAATCTTGTGAGCACATGTTGCTGTGAGACACAAGATTCATGAAATGTGCTGGGGAAAATAAAGGGTTGAATACAACCTATTCAAACAGTTACAGAGACATTTAATACATTTTATGTCAATGTCTTCTTACAGTAATTTTATCTAGAGAAAAATATTTTATTGCAGATTTCACTGAAAATAAATGCAGAAACCTAACAGCTAAAAAACCTGAAATACAATTTGCGTTATAAAGCTCAATAAAACATGACAGTATTAATATTAATAATGAAAATGACAATTATAATTTTAATGATAATTAAAACCTTATTGCCTTACTGAATCCAGCATTCAGATAAGCTTTTTTCCTTCTATATTAAAGTTATTTTTGTGCATACAAATTCAAAGTACTATTAATTTTCTATGTAGCCTCCATTTTTGGTTAGAAAAAGCAAACTGAAAATTCTTTAAGTGAGGACTGTCATTTTAAGCCTGCCATAGTGGAAGTCTAACTGAAATCACTGGTCAAATATATAAAAACATGACCATATCTTTGTCACTCATAAATAATTAAATGACATTGGGGGAGACTTACCCAAAAGCTTTTGCATACATCTACCTTGATCTAATTGTTTATATATGCATAGAAAAGGAACACAAATGAGCTCTTAACAACTTTACATCCTTATTATCACATTCTTGGTGAGAACGTAGAAGGTGATGGTAACCAAGGTTACAACTGCTAATTGGCTTTAAATATAAGGAAAATCAACAAGATTGGCCTGGGGTGGCATGGCCCCTGAGGCCACTGCCAGCTTAGGCTGATCCTGGAAATTGTAAAGCAATACATCATTAAAACAACTGCCCTGTTGGGCAGCATGCTGCACTGTGCAGAAGGATGTGCAACACCTACAGTACAAGGAGCAGTTGTCATAACTCTCACATGAACAGATACTTAGGGAAATGACTTATGTAATTTATTATAGTGGTGAACAATCCTGCACCCTTTAAAATTACATTTCTCTGCATAATCTCTCTCTTCCATAGTTTTACTCACATGTACACATTATTTGGCTATTATATTAATGTTACTACTATATTTTTAAAACCTGTGTCTATAGAGACCTTTTTAGGTATGGTATTGTGGATTTCCTAGCTGGTTCTGCGGCCTCATTCATAAAATCTACTTAATAGTTATAGAAATAAGATGATAATTCAGAAGAAAACAACTTCACATTCTTAGATAATTACTCTTTTCTCACATCTAGTTTTTGAGTTTTAAATTAGGTGGTTTTCTTATAACAAATTAAAATACAGATCTTAAACATCCCATCACTCCCTGTCAGATTAACAGTTCAAGGCTTGCAGTATAAAAGGAAACCTAGATGTACCCTATTTCACAAGATTTTCATCAAGGAATTAAATTATCTTGATGAAAATCAGGCAGCCAAACACTTCAAACTCAGATGAAGAAATCTTTCTTGTTCTGAAATTAAGTTTGGGTGTTTAGATAAAGATCCCAGCTCGAAAGAATGGTAGGGTTAGATGGGACCTTTAAAGACCATCCAGTGATAAATCATTCTTACACCATTAGAACTCTCGCATAGTTAGCATAAATTACAGTTAAATCCCAGCTACTCACTTTATCATCACTGGAGGAAAACCTGTACTGGTTTTGGCTGGAATAGAGTTAAATTTCATCATCATAGCCTGCATGAGGCATGTTTTCAATTTTTGCTGGAAATAGTGTTAATAACTCAGGGTTGTTTCAGTTTTTGCTAAGCAAGGCTTACATCCAAGAGCATTTCTGCTCCTCACCCCACCCCACCAGCAAGGAGACTGGGGATGCACAAGGAGTTGGGAGGGGACATAGCCAGGAGGGCTGATCCCAACTGACCAAAGGGATAAATCATGTCCTATGCTGTCACGCTCAGCATATAAATCTGAAAGGAGGAGGAGGAAGCAGAAACATTCAGAGCGGCATTTTTCTTCCCAAGTAACCGTTACATGTGCTGGAGCCTGGCTTTCCTGGAGATGGCTGAACACCTGACTGCCCATGGGAAGCAGGGGATAAATTCCTTACTTCACTTTCATCTGTGCCTTTTGCCTTGCCTATTAAACTGTCTTTATCTCAACCCATGATTTTTCTTACCTTTCCCCACTGCTTCTCTTTCCCATCGCACTGATCGAGTGAGAAAGCAGCTGTGGAAGGCTGAGCTGTCTGTCGGGATGAACAGCAAAAAACCCCCCAAAACCCCCACTTTTCCTTGTTTGTTTAATTATATTTCAGAATGACCATTGATGACCATTAGCTTGCTTAGTCAAAATCAGATGTGGCAACATGGGATCTACCTTTGTCAAACAGATCATTCATAATCATATTTTACTTCCTCTTGGAGAAGCAGATGGCATCATTTGCTCGCATAAAAAGAAATCCTTCCTTAATTTAGATGCTTGATTATTTGCCATGACTTCTACATTTCATTTGCATATAGAAACACAAATTATCTAGTTACTCACCTGACTATACTTCCACATATATTCACCTATAATTCTGGTTGGGAATACAGTGGAGAAAAGTGGTTTATACTAATGTCTACAATTCATCACTAAGTATGTGCTCTTGTGCCCTTAGCTCCATGTGTTTCACATCATGTACTGAATTAAAGAGCAGCCTGTGCCCTATGCAGAAGAGGCTGCAAATAACAACTGGGAACATAGGTTATGATAATGCTCAAGTTTTGAATTAGGATCCAGAGAAACACCAGACACTCTGCAAAAATAGTTGGACACAGAACTGCTTCTAGGCAAATTGCTTAATCAATGTTAATACATATTTACAGATTCTCATCAAAATCATTTGAACTCACCACATATACAAATGCTTACAGAATCACAGTATAAATAGATACTGTCAGCACAGACTGATTAATGAAGAAATAATTTTAAATTTCTGATTTTCAATTATATCCATTATCTTTTCAGAAGAAAAAAACCCTGCAAATACTATTGCATAAAATTATGAGCTTTCAAGATATATTACTATTCTTTCCTCAATTCTAGAAAATATCAGAGAAAGGGAAAAATGAAAAAGAGATTAATTTGCATATTGCCTGGTGAATAGAAAAGGATAGAGGAGCATCAATAATTTGAGTTTATACAATTTTCACGTACTAAAAGCCAACATAATCTAGAGGTTTGGTCTCAAAACTAAAATAGCAGCTACAATAAAGTATCAAAATAAAGTGATGCTAAATCTATGCAGTATGATAAATGTGCTACTGGACAGGCAATAGTGTTACAATTGTTAGGAACAGAGAGCTTGATCTGGATTACTGTGTACAACTGGTAATTCCTGTTCAAACTGGAGCAGGAATTGACAAGACCTTTTAAGATACCCACGGGAACATGGAAACTATGACGAAAAGGGGAAGTTGTATAACAGGTCTCTCAAAATATGATGAACATTACAAAGGATGGATCTTCAAAGTTTAGAATCACTGTGTACAGAAACGAAGTGATTATAAATTCAGCCTGATAAAGAGATGATTTCTAGCTATCAGAAAAGCAAAGTCAATTCCAGTTTTATGTTCTACTACGCCAAGGTAATTGACTAAATGAAATTGTTTTAAGTATAAAAAAAATATTTACTTACTACGAATCTAAAACTATCAATACAAACCCCCAAATCCAATAAACTGCAACATTAAACAGTATTTTTTGAGAGCTTATGCCTCCTTTGATGACAGAATGATTCAAAACTTTCAAGGTGTGCTCAGAACCAAGAAGCTAGAGTGGCATCTAAAACTGAACGCAAAGGTTTTAATCTTCAAATTAAGTAAACTAAGGTGATAAAGCTTGGGAATATTATTATAATTAAGTTGACAACAATAGCAGAAAAATTTTTTCCAATAAGCTTTATTTATTTATTTATTTCCAAGAATTCTGCTAAAATATTTTAGAAGTTATTTGATTTTGATGGAGCTAGAACATCTTAACATCAAATACAATGAAATGGTGCAACTGGTTTTATTAAACTCTTTAAATACATTCCAGTGTTTTCATGAGCTTAATTCTTTTGTATTTTTTCCTCCACTGCTGTTCAGTATTCCATTTACTTGCTTAATGAAAAAAGCAATTTCTTAATAATCATAACCTGCTTCCTGCTCCGTAAGCTTCCTTCTGTTTTTCAGAGAGAGAAAAATATTTCTTTCCATAAAAATGGATTTGGAAGCCTGCCACATGAGGAAAGGCTGAGAGAACTGGGTTTGTTCAGTCTTGATAAAGGAAAGCTTAGGAGAGACATTATCATCATGTTCCAGTATTTCAAGGGTGGCTACAAAGAAGATGAAGACTCCCTTTTACAAGGAGTTACAAGGAAAAGACAAAAAGTAATGGGTACAAGTTGGGCATGCTCTGATTAGACACAAGAGGAAAATGTTTTGCAATGAGAACAATGAGCCATTGAAATAATCTCCAAAGGAAAGGAGCTGGATTCCCCAACACTGGATATTTTTAAAACTGAGCAGGACAGGGTGCTGTGCCATCTTGTCTATATGGTGCTTATGCCTAGAAAGGTTTGACCAGATGATCCTTGAGATTCCTTCCCTCCTGGTATTCTACAATTCTGTGAAAAATTAATGAGACTTGCTTGCAATTTTCAGATCATTTTCTTTCGGAAAAGTGGCATTGTGAAATGCCCACTTTGGGGTTTAGTTTTAAATGGAATGTATTTTTTAATGCCTTAGCTGAAGTTCTAAAATAAAGAAGACATTCTGCTGAATTAGAATTGTACACAAAAGCATATGACAGAGATCAAGAAAAGATGCAGTCTACATTCCACTTTGCTTCCTTCCAAACCCAGACCTGTCACCTACAGAATAAGGAAGTGAAGAGCTGGATCTTCATGATACAGACTTACATGGACACAAGAGTCACCAAATAAACCCATACTAAGGGAATCAGGTCCACAGAGGAGCTGCAAGGCACTGAAAAATGATGTTTAATTCAGAAAGAAGGGGCTTGAATAGCTCATCGGAAGTGGCTTTGTACACTTAGAACAAGTAATTCTTTATTTTCTGCTGTTTCACTATTTTTCAGTTTCCAGCGCTGAACTCCATATCTTCACTCAAGACCAGCCAGACAATTTTTCAATACTGAAGAGGCAACAACTACTAAGCAAAATCAAACTTGATTTCAAACAAAATTTCAGATTAAAAATGTTCACAAGCAAAATAACGATTTTCAGTCATCATCCTGCAAGTTGGAAAGATATTGCCAGCAAAAGATTAAACTGAAGACCATTTTCTTCAGATGTGAAGGATAGAAGAAGTCTATCTATCTCTATGGTTGAGAGAGTGGGAAGCAAAGAAAATTAAAAGGAAAGCTTGGCAGGCCTCAAGAGACATTATTGTTTTATTTCCTGTTGTGAAAATTATTGTTCTACAGCCAATCATGATATTAACTGACACACAGTACTGTCCCCAGTAGTTTATTTCTCTGGCCTTCTTACACACTTCATCAACTAAGTAGCAGCCTACACGCAAACTTATTTTTGAACAAGTTTTAATATTAATAGGGTTAAAAGATGCTAAGTCTATGGATTCACCAGTTCTGAACTGTATTTCCAGTTCATAATTTCTAAATCACATCTGCTAGATTGGAATGCTTATCTCATGAATATCAAACCAAACTGAATGTTGAATAGCAGTCAAGCAGAAATCAAAATATGCAAATTTCCACATATTTCAATTCCTTAATAGCTACCTCCTATTACTATTAATAGCTAAATAGTAAAAACAAATAAATAAAATTTAAAAATAAAATAGCAATAGTAATAACATGTGGGGATATTATACTTGACATCTTTTTTCACAGAATCATTGATTTTTAATTTCCTTTTATTTCTCTGAAAGTAAAGTATTCTAGATGAAAGTGAGCTACAACAATATTCTAGGATATATATGTATAATAAACTATAAAATTTGCAGCTTTTAATGCTGCCTTTTTGTGTTCTCTTCTGTAGCAGAAACTTACATTCTATATAATTTACCACTGAACATTATTATTTTGCCACATTCATTAGGGGCTTTAGTTCACCAAAACTTCAACAGCTTTCAAGCAGACCACTGTCTCTTCATTTGGACTACCACGTTTCTTCAGTGGTTAGGAACAATTATTTACCTTTTAGCTTAGGGTTTCCTGTTCATGTTTCAAGAACCTGATCATGTTTCTTAGAAATGGGAAATGTTTCTTAGAATCATGTTTCTTAGAATAGGGAAATATGGTGCCTATTTAACACCCCATTAATGAAATTGGAGCAGGCATATTGAACTGGATATGTTTCAAATATTAAGTCTTGCTGTAGCCTGAAAGTGCCAGTTGAATTAAAACAAGCAGACAAGTAGACAATTTTTGCTCTTAGAGACGGGGCAGTAAGAAGCTTTACATACAAGTACCAGTTCTTACTCACCTGGCCAGGTCTACTGATGTGAGTGGCTTTATTTCAATGAACAAAAACTGCGGGATTAAAATTCTTATCAATGAGTAACTTTATTCATTTTCACGTGATACATTCTAACTCCACCATGTAAACTGTCAACTTCACATTGCCTGAACATCTACTACCAATAGCTTTGCATGCAGAAACTCAACCAACTCTTGCAATAGCATGTTTAATAAATGAAGATAATTTTAAAATCCAGCTGTCTAACACAGGTTTAGACACATGATACTTTGTTCCTGTTACAGGCAGGAACAAAGAGCAAATGAAGTGCCTTTAGATAATGTCCAGCTGTATTCATCAGGGACCAAACACCATTGCACTGATTAGGGTCACAAAGAATGAAAGTGATCCATATTTGGTCATCTCCTGCTTGAAGACTTCACCATTCACAAAACATCAATACTGATTTATAGACACAGCATGCAAGTCAGAATGAACCATGCAAAACATAAAAGACCAAAAAAAGCAAACTAAAAGAGTAAACAGATGTTATATCAAAGGGTTTCACACACGGAGGAAATGCAAGCAATAGCAAACAGTACAATTTTAAAAATAAAATTAACACCTCTCAAGTTCATCTGAGCATGCCACTGTCACGAAATGCAACTTTTCACTCACCAAAGTAGAGTTATGTGAAGCATCACCTGAGACCTCGGGTGTTCTTGTGCTGTTTGGAAGTCTGTGAGGGTTACGAGCTATCGCTTGGCACCAGCCCAACATTTTCTCCTTCCACTTATCCCTTCTCAATTTCTGAAATTCTGAAAATAATTTAGATTCCCTGAAACATTGACACTTTGAATTCATTGTGTGCATGTCTCTGGATGCATGCCTTTAAAAACAGCTTTTTAAGTTATATCTGAACAAGCTAAAAAACATATTTTTAAAAGAACATGTTTTTCTAAAGTATTCCAAAGTGCTTAACCATAAAGGTTAGAAAAGAGTCATGCACTTTCAGTGCACCTTACATGCATTAATACTATTTTAGTGTCAGCAAATACAGTGTCTTCTCTCCATGTTAAATCTTCCTCAAGTTGTAATTTTAATTTAAAAAGTGTTATTTTAAAGGGATTTTATTACAGAATACCTCTGAGAATACCACCATCCCAAAAACTACGTAACATTTGGATACAAACCCCCACATTCACTGAAACAAGGAGAAATAGCCCTAAAGCAGTAGCACATACTAGATACAAATAAACAGTGTGGAAACACACAAACCTGTATGTACTCATGCCCAGACATTCCAGAATACCTGGCTCATCTTCAAGTGCTACAATAGGATGTGCTTTAAATAGCAAAAACTAATGTAGGCACACCAGAAATAAATGCTATGTGCCAATTACAAGTTGCCTCTGAATTTACTTTTAGTTTGCACCAATAACAAAATACCTTTTAAGTAACACTACCACATTCTGGAAATGCAGCACTAGTAAAGCATGCTATTAAGCATAAGAAACCTTCATAAGTATGTTTAAAATTTCACAATCTGTTTTTTCCCAACTGAAGTTGGCAATGGAGGTATTCAGTGCAAAACTTTGCTAATTAATTACAAAAAACAACTTAGAGCAATTTTATTTTCAACATCCGAAGCAATTTCTAATCTGGTTGTTTATAACATATTGTAATTTAAAATGTGTTATTCTGTAGAATCATAAAGCATAATAAACAGAAAGATTAACCTACCAGTTTGAGTGCCTAGTACTCCAAATAAGGGTAGCACTAGACTGAATAAAACTAGAAAATAATGGAAAATAAATACAATAATGCTAAAGACTTCCATGGCACTATGCAGCATCATTGAATATTATGCACTTGTAACTTAAGTTTATTCTTTCTGCAGTACATCTCCATGCAGGACACAAATTATGCATATATTTATAGCAGATTTCATCTTTCCAGGTTCTGAGTCTGACAAACTACAACTCCTTCCTGAATAATGACAGCTCTACCATTTCCACACTTAACCATTAATACATAGTTTTCAAAGTATGAAATGCACAAAGCTGAATTCCCCACACAACCTCATGGAACTGATAGGAATAAGAGGAAATAAGCCTCAGCTTTATTGCACTGGAGATGACTGGGTAAGAGAGATAATAGATTAACTGATTTTTTGCAATTTTTTTTGTCTCTTGAAATCTCAACATGAGATACAAAAATCATGATCAATCAATCCGTTCTATGCTGCCTGTACCTGTGAAGACAAGAAATCATTTGAATATAGGTACAGTCCTATTCTGGTCTTGGTGTGCAGAACCCTTTGGAAGATTTGCAACTCTTCTTTTTTTTGCCCTGAGCAATCAAAATGACTGCCACTGTCCAGATCATAACTGAAAGAAGGACTTTGCTCTTGCTCATACACTTGAAGCACCACAAAAATAAATTTCTTGAAAAAAATCTTAATTCATCATATCTAGATTTGTTAAAAAAATAGAATTACTTTATTCATATTTTGAAAGTAAAAATTTTCTCGCCTTAAAGTTAGCCAAGCAAAGGGACACACAATTATGTTCATCTTGTACAATATCAATGCTAAAAAAAAGGGGGTTAAGAGTGTTAAGTATGATGTATTAAAAATTAGCCAGTTGTATGAAAAAAAAGCATAATATCTCTAAAAAAAGTTCACAAATCTAGCAAGAGAAAAGAACTTATGTGCTTAGTTCAGGAGTATAATCAGATTCAGGTAACAAAGATTATGCTTTTTCACTCCTTACCAGAATCTAACTGCTATCACAGAACAGCAGGAAACTGAACACGAAACACACTGTTCTTTATCTAAGCTAAGTTTTGTTCTCTGTGTTCAAAGATTCCCAACAGCAATCAAAGTGATGGTATTTGTCCAGCTGCATGATTTGGCAGACCATCAAAATATTCCAGGAGCAGAGCTACAGGAATACTGAAATACAAACAGACTTCAATGCTGAGCTCTGCTGAGATAGACACAGTCACTGTTATTCATTATGTATCTCTTGTCTGAGTCTTACCAAGCTGTGACTTCTAATCAATTAATCTAATTTGAATAAAACCACGAATTGATGGGCTGGATGCAATAGAAATCTCTGAGAGCTTCTGCTATTTCTGTGTCACAAATAAGCCATTGGCTTTTCTTAACCAGCCAGTTATTATCCTATGACTGCTGTGCTCCACAAGGACAATTCAGTGCAGCCATAGCATAACAACATAATGACACTAAAACTTTCTACAAACAAGAAGCTCAACCTCAGGTTTTAAAATTACCTCTATATTTAAAAAAAATAAATAAATTCATATTAGAATGGATGTGATTGTGTCAACATCTGTAGAAGTACTGTAATAGTGCTATGGTGGTTCACCAGTGGTTCTTTCAAGTCAGGGGGAAAAAAATTACTTTCCTCATACAAACGTGATAATTACCTGTAAAATTTTATATCATCAGAAGTGCTGAGTACGTCCTGCCCCTCCAAACAGAGGACTAATTTTTTGAGTCCAGCACTGAATTAAAATAGCATGAAAGGCTATCAAGCTAGAGAAGTCTTATCTTCCTGACTGATACCTGCAGCAACCAACTGAAGTACCTGTATAATACCTAATAAAATACCTAATGTTCTAGCCTCATTAAAAACAATGCAGAGACCAACAGAAAACAAGCACACATGCCCAAGAATCATTAAGCTGACACCTAGAATGATGGCACCAATCAAGAACATTAATGGTACCAGCTTTCTTATATAGCTACTGGATATACACAATCAAACACCTCTGCATTAAGTGTATGTAAGATTCTAAATTCAAACATGTCATGTTTATTAATGACTGTTTTCAGAAGTGCTTCTAGGGCGCTACTGGAAGAGTAAACCAAATTATGCACATCTTAATGCCTTTCCCTACCTGTAAAGCCAAAATAGAGTTGTCATTTAACTTAGCTATGCAGCTCTTTCAAAACATCGTTGCAGAATCAGTGCCCCTCTCTAGAGTATTAGACATTATACTATAACCAAGTTTTCTGGAACTTATAATTTAAGTTTGCAAACTGCCAACTATGGCATATTCTTAAATTAATACCTATATTATCTCATCAATTTTCAGAAATTACTTTTATGGTCCTGTACCATAATAAACCATATAATTATTTCCAACTAAATCCAGCCTTTGTCGATTTGTTCTTTTCTCTTATACTGCTAATATGTATTTTAAGTTGTCCTTAGTCCTTTAAGACTTTGATTCTTTTTTTGTTGCAGCTAAGGCTGCAAATTTCACTTATTAATTCAAGCAATTCAATCACTGAAAATAAATAAATTTAAGATGATTGGTACAAAAATTATTGCACCTAATATTGCTTTGTTTAGCCACTCCATAACTACTATGCCCAAAGCATGACAAGAAAGCTCTAAAAGTTTTCCAAAGAAAATAGTCTTTTGGGCTACTAACAATTTTAAATTTGTGGGTATATTTGTGTTTTTTCCCAATGGTAAATTTTTAGCATTGTAATTATGACATTTTGCATTTGTGAAGACTTCAAGAAGAAAATGTTGACAAATGTGTATTTATGGAAACTGACTTAATGTTTAAAACCCCCCCAACTTTTATACATTTAGATACTGCCTAAACGTCTGTATTTGCTGATGCAGTTTTTGAACTAGTTTCATAAACAACCTCATTCCATCCTCAAATATGACTCTGCTTTCTAAAAGGTTCTTGCTGTTAATATCACAGCTAGTCTTCAAGGGAATGCTTTGCTCATCCAAGGTTAAACATCTTTGTTGAATTTTCCTCAGACCTTCAAAAAGCAATGCAGCTGTATATGCTACTACTACAGGTGAGCAGTGAAAGGGTGCCTAACCCCGCCCTGAGGACCTCTCCATGTGAATTTCAGATGCATCAGACTCCCAAGGAGGAAGGGCAACAGCCTTGATACAAACATGGAGTCGAGAACAAGAACAAAGTACATGTTTTTCCTTTGTGAGTTTGCATGTATTTAGCCATACATGACTGCCAAGCAGTTAAATCAAAGCTTCAATCAAAAATAAAGACATGACTGGTGAATAAACTGGCACCTGATAAACAATACCCAGCACTTGGCAGATGAAAACTCTTAAGGGAAGACACAGAAATAGCAGAAAATGTTAAAATGCAAAAATCCACATGAAGCTAAAGCATTAACGACCTCATGAAGTTATGCATTCAATTATCCAAATGAACAGGGCATAAGAAGCTACAGTAAGTCTTGAATGGACTTTGTTCTGCTTATGAAAAATTAAGTTATTTCTTAAGGTTTCTTCCCATTCTTATGTGGTTTATTTGCAGAAGAAGAAGGGTATATTTATGCTGTAAAATCAAATCCACTTTGCATGAGGCAGAGCTCACTACTGAAATACAGTAAAAAGAAAAAGACAAAAGTAACTTTTTTTTAAAGCCCAATAAAGGTTAAATACCTGAAAGACATAATTTAACCATTAAACACCACTGTATCAAAGGACAGAGAATCAATACTGAATTTAAGCTAACTTTTAAGAACAAAGAGAAAATCAGATTTCATTGAAATACCAGAAGTATACACATCTAAACATGCTTAAGACCATGCTTGGTCCAACAGAAGTATCTCCTCTTTGTCAGAGAAGCATTTTTAAGCATTTTGAAGTTTTTCTGTCAAATAGAAAGTTCTGGGCAGTCAAAACCAGCTACTGCTGACAACCCTAAACATAGAAATCTCTTGCTTGTGAGCAGTTCAGATTCTGCTGCTGTGAGAGGTCAGTCATACAGAACCACACTAGACAGTGGTAATCACTGCTGGAAAGAAGGGCTTATCCTCTTGCTTAGGTATCAATGCTCTTTGTAACACAATCTGTAACACTCCTGGGCAGGACAGGCCACTGCTACTTTATCATTGTGGGTCTCTTCAATTTTTCTTACCTCACTTCAGATAGTTTCCAGAATCTCTTTTAGGGTAACTTCAACTGTCATTAGCATTAGTCATGTGCTCTCATATTCTAGTATATAATTTTATAAAGCATAGCGGTTGAATTGGTTTCTGGCTGCAAGTAGCTAATGCTTATTGTTAATAACCAGCATTTGCAAGAAATTTACTCCTAGTTAGGGTGGCAGCCTTCCAGTACCTTAAGGGAGCCTACAAGAAAAATTGAGAGGGCTTTTTCACAAGTTCATGTAGTTACAGGACAAGGGGAAAAAGCTTCAAACTGAACGAGAGTAGGTTTAAATTAGATATTAAGAGGAATTCTTCATTGTGAGGGTGGTGAGGCACCCCAGTTTCCCAGATGGGCTGCAGATATCCCATCCCTGGAAATGTTGAAGGCCAGGCTGGATGGGGCTCTGAACAACCTAGTCTAGTGAAGGTGTCCCTGTCCATGGGAGCTGGTTTGGATTTAGATGATCTTTAAGATCCCTTCCAACACAAACCGTTCTGTGATTAGTGAGAATTACAGTCATATCCACCAATACGAATCTGTAGGTATTCTCTGACTGATCAATATCATGAAATAGTTAATCTGAATGCTAGCTGGCAGAAAATTCAGGGTCACCTCTGGAAACTGTGCAGCTATTTTCTTCTAAAAACTAAAGACCTGAATTGTAATTAGTTAGAAGGTGAAAACTGATATTCTGTTGGAAGGTATTTAGAACATTTACTTGTTATGAAGTTAAGTTGCATGCATAAATAAAATTCTGCTAAATATTTTGAAGAAGACTTTTCCTATCATCAAGGGTATACCACCTAATGAGTTGACAGAAGAGCCAAATGTGGAAGGACAACTTGTGACAGATTTACCAAAGGAGATGATTTGGACTCCTTTTTAATAAAGATTAAATAAGCCCATTAAATAGCTGTTCACCACTAAACTAACTGAAATATACTATTTCAAGTGCCTCTGTTTCATACGCGCCCTTCTAGTGGAAATTGTGATCACGACTTATGATCTGACCTCTGCTAGTAGGAAGCCATGACAGATGGCCCATTCAGGGTTTCTTCAGGATAAACGGATTTAAGTTATAAATAATTACTGGCCTACTGGCCTAATGCTGCAGTTACTGGTAACAGCTTAAATAACTAGTCCCTTACATAAGTAAAGATTACATTAACCTAAAAGCTAATAATTATGTGAATAAGCATTTGAATAATATTACTTTGATAACTTTTGATCAAAATTTCCAGAAAACAAATACAAAATTAGGACTTAGAAGTGAATGCATAGGAACAAAAGTATGACTCAAATAGCTGAAATAATGTTTTTTTTTAAATGGGGTTCTCATTAGACAATAATAATAACGGGGGCATAATTATTGTAAGCAATTATTTCTGTTACTCTGGTTGCTGTCAAAAAATAACTTTGAGAAACTGAGTAGGGAAAAAAAAGTTGAAGGATTACATAGTCCTAGTTTTTTATGTTTGTAGTTGAGAAATAAACAGAAAAGGTTTGCTGAATAGATAATAAATCTGGAAAGGTGCAAGAAGATTGGATTAATATCAGTATGGCCCTCTAAACTTAAATTAGTGGGATTCTCAAAAATGTCTTCCAATAGTTTCAAATTAAGCCTGAACCTAATTTATTACAATGCCAGACCATAATGGTTTACTAATTATTTTCCATAAATAAAATTGGGGTTTGCTTCTTTGTGAGATGAAAGCAATGCAGTACATGCAGTTAAAACCATAACTCACACAGCTGTCAGCAAGCTAAGATTCACACAGACCATATGCATGCCACAGTTATAACATGCCATTCATCACAAACCATTTTTAAAAAACTAAAGATGTATTTGTTGTGCTTGCTAATTAAAGTCTAAAACTAGACACAGCATCAGTTTCTCTCTTCTATTTAAGTATAACACTAAGCACACTGCAAATATCCACCCTCTTTCAAGCCTTTCCAAAGAACCTTGAAGGAAGATGACATTGGCAAGGTTACTGACAAAATATAAAGGTATAAAACTGAAATCTTGAATGTGCAGCAGAAAACAAACCCAATGCTTGATGGCACAGCATTGCTCCCTGGCTCTCTTTAGTGACTGGGTGAACACAAAATTTCTAACTCTGGGGTGGCTGTGATGCAGCAGCTCAGGCAGCTGAGTCTCATCCTGAAGGTTTGAGCTCTACCTCTGACAGCCCTCCTCTGACTTTGCTACCACTTGTACTGCTTTCTACTAGGCTATACTGAACCCTGGTGCTGAAACTGAGATGAGAGTACGCAGCACAGCACGGCACAGAGATGCCCCTGCAGGTGTGTGCAATGTGTTCTGGCACAGCTGTGCAACACCCATTCATGCAGTCCCATACAAAGGCCCTGTTCCAAAACCTGTTTAGCTGCTGCACTGAAGAGCAGCTCCATGGCTAGGCCATAAGCCTTGCCCTCATGACAGCTGTCAATTATTTGTCCCTTCTACAGCTGGGGTAGAAGAGAGACAACCTTAGCTTTCCTAAGATACCTTACACCATTGATGACAATGCCATTGCAACACATGGACAGACACGGACACTGGGATAGAGGGCAACCTCAGCAAGTCTGCCAGCACCACCAAGGTGTGTAGTTCTGTCAACACACTGCAGGGAAGGGATGTCATCCAGAGGGACCTCGTCAGGCTTGAGCTGGGCCTGCATAAACCTCACATTCAACAAGGCCAAGTGCAAGGTCCTGCACCTGTGTTGGGACAATCCCAAGGAAAAACACAGGCTGAGCAGAGAACAGACTGAGAGAAGCCCTAGAGAAAAGGACTTGGGGATGCTGGTGGACAAAAAGCTCAACATGACCTGGTAAAATGCACGGCAGCCCAGAAAGCAGCCACATCCTGGGCTATATCCAGGTCAGCATGGCCAGCAGGCCAAGGGAGGGGATTCTGCCCCTCTGCTCTGCCCTTGTGAGACCCACTTGGAGAGCTGCATCCAGCTCAGGGCCCTCCAACACAGGAAAGATGTGCACCTGTTAGAACAAGCTACATTGATCACAGGGCTGGAGCACCTCTCCCATGAAGACAGGCTCAGAGAGTTGGGGCTGTTCAGCCTGGAGAAACTCAAAGGAGATCTTGGAGCAACCTTCCACTACCTAATGGGAGCCTACAAGAGGGCTGGAAAAGGACTTTTTAAAAGAGCATGTACTGATATGACAAAGGGTAATGGTCCTAAGCTGAAGGAGGGAACGTTTAGATTAGATATTAGAGAAAAATTCTCTGCTGTGAGATTGGTGAGGCACTGGAACCAAATGTCCAGAGACGTTGTGATGTCCTATCCCTGGGAGTGTTGAAGGCCAGCTTGGATGAGGCTCTGAGTAACCTGATCCAGAGCAAGATCTCCTGCCTGTGGCAGGGAGGCTGGAAGTAGGTGATCTTTAGGTTCCAACCCAAAGCGTTCTGGGATTCTGTGGCCTGTACTAAATGCCTCCTCAAGGGTAAACATGCTTTTGAATCAACAGGATCTGGAATCAAAGCCTTCCATCGCCCTGATGTAATTCACTGACACAGAATCTGTATTGTGCCTAAATACCTGTCCTGGCTGGCTGGTTTTTTCAGCTTCATACCACCACCCCTTCCCACCCAATTATTCCCCCTGTTTCCTGAAAATCTCTCTCTTTTCATTTACCAACTCTGGCTTCTTCTGCCTTCAGCACTAATCAATGTATACTTTTTCTTTAAATCACTACAATATATGCATTTCTCTCAATATAAGCATTTCTCCAGTATAAAATAGTTTATTGAGCTTGTACATAGGCTATACCTTATTTATTTGGCTTCTCAGTTCTTTGAATTTAAAATTGTATTCATTTAGAAATTTAGATGTTTTACATTGAATTCAGACATTTTTATTTCTTTAAGATTCTATTATGGTTTGTATTATTTTGACACTTAGCTCTGTGTTATACCATTAATTTTCAAATATATGTACGCCTCTAATCTCAGTGTTTTTACATGAATCTTTCTCATCTGAAGTAAAAAAGCAAGAAACCTTCCATTCTAGTGCTTGGTTTTTTATTATCTTCAGAAAAATAAATAAACTAGAAATATTTTTTTGAAAGAGTTAATAAATAATTTCACCAATAAAATTCTGGCAAGATAGTAGAACCAACACACTTATAAAATTAATTAAGAATTTAGAAAAGCATATCTACAAAATCATACAACTTGAACAAATAATTTTCACTACATTATCACAGGACTTGTTTACAATTTTGAAATAGATGCCATGCTAAGGCTCAACAAGCTCACTGGAGTTCCCATAGCCATTCCATTCTCCTCCTCAAACGCATGAGTGGATTGAGAACACACACTTACCAAGCACTAGCTCAATGAGTAAGATTTTATTAAGGACCCTTTCTCTATATATAGCTCCACAGAAAATAAGCATGCTCCAGGAAACAGAAAATAATGGAAAACAGAGATGAATGTGAAAGCACATGTAGGCAGTTGGCCTACATTCAACTTTAACACTTAATTAGAAAGCTAAGCAGAGAAAAACTAACTTTGAAAGTAAAAACTGTATTTAACCACAGGCCAGCCACCCACAAACCAGGGAGCATTTCAAGAAGTTCTTAAGGAGAAAAGAAATGTACAGGTGAAAATTATTACATCCAGACTATTGTTGTTGCTACTGAAGTACTCATTTTAAGAGACTCGAAGTACAAAAGGAAGAGCCCAACCTCCCTCTCAGCTTAGGCAATATCTGGGATATAGCAAATCCAGGTCAGGCCCCTGATAATTGGGTAGAAGTCGGTGGGAAAAAGCAGAAGATAAACAGCAAAGTGCAAACAAAATACTCAATGTATTGACACACTCATCTGTCATGTGAAATCTGGAAAAATAAAACTGAGCATGCGATAAAGCAAAGCACCTCAGGAATCTTACAGCCCAACACGCAATTGGTGAAGTACAGTCTTGTTCATCTACTGTCCATGCTGAAGCTAGGTCACATTTTGAAGCATCTGGATGTCCCCAGACCATCAGAGGAGAGGCACTGGCAGGTTTACAATGACAATCCATTTTCTGTGTCAACAAAAAGTGCTATGATATAGTGTGGTCAGGGCAGGGCAGACTATTCTCAGACATAAAATATATTGATTCCCTGCACAAGTATTAAGTCTTTACTAGCAACCCATGGGACTCCAGCTTGCATAGAGAATTACCAGTTGCTGTTAGTACAAGCATTATGTATTTTAAATGCCTTATGTTTCCTGTAACAAAAAATATATTTTCATAAGAAATGTGCCTCCAGTTAATGTCTAAGATCATAACATCAAGTAAAACATATAGTTTCAAATTTTTGCTTCTCTTTAAAAATGGCATTTAAGTTCCATCATAAGGCAGAAAGAAATATGTCTTTCTGTTATCATCTATATAAAATTTCATCCCAAGAAGTTTTTTTACATCAAGTAAAAGCCCACAACTGCAGTATAGAATGAAGGTGCCGCTCCAAATTGCTTTTCAGAAGAGCAAAAGTTTTACTATGGAATGATTTCCATACATTTTTACAGAAAGAACCTGACAGTCCTTAAATTCACAAGCATATCAAAGAAGTCCTAGAAGGGGAATTAAAACGTGTTTTGCTTCATGCAAGCTCAGTACAGCTATGGAGAAGCATGGTAACAAAAGTGTGAAAATTACACTTTGTTTTTTCCTTTGCCACTAAAGTGCTCCCATGCTGAAGTACCAGAATGTACACTTTTCACATTTAGAGATTGGTAAAACCAAACCAAGACTGCCTGCTAGGTGACAAGCAAGACACTAGATCCTGATTCCCAGCAACTGTGCACCACTGACTTCTTTTGCCATTTCGCTGTTTTTCTAGTTTGTGACTGTTTAGATAAAAGCAGCAGTTCTTGGGGAGAAATCTATTAGGATCTTTTAGACATTTCTGAGCTACTTACAGCAGTAATACATTGTTATCACTAAAAAACCTGTCCAGTAGATTTTACACTGATCTTATCACAGAATATGCTGAGTTGGAAGGGACCCACAAGGATCATTGAGTCCAACTCCCAGCCCTGCACAGGAACATCCCCAATTCACACCATGTGCCAGAGAGTATTGTCCAAACACTTCTTGAACTTTACATCAAGAATTGCTGAACTACATAATTCCAACAAAATAATTATGATAAAAATATTGCATAATGAGTCATCACAGACCTATTGTTGTTACAGATTATTTCAGACATATCTGAAGATATACTGCATATCTAAATATTTATGTTTCAAGATCTAGTTTTTCATAACAGAAGACTGGTTCTACTTTGAACATTTGAAATAGTTTTGCTTGACAGTACTGCTTGCTAATAGTGAGGCATAACTATATTAACAATGAACAAAAGCTACAAGTAAATTTTAATGTATTCTGCCTATTGCATCATAGGGTTTTTATCACCTAGAACTCACACAGAGATGAAACCTGGCCTTGACTCTTTGGCTTCACACAAGAAGTAAAGGTTGCCTAAGCAATTCATGCTGTCACTACCTTTAGGAAAAACAGCATTAATGGTCTTCAGAATAATTAAGCCAGGCACCTTCAGAATGAGCTAAATCTAAAATGAAACAGATAACCACGAGGCAATAGGAAAGTATGGGCAGAATACTAATAAGGTAAATCCTGCTTCTTTGACCCCTTACAGCTCTTGGTGGAAAGTCAACAGTATAATGAACAAGGAATAGAAATTACTATTTACCTGGACTCTAAAAGAACTTTAGGTCATATTTTCCTGAAAAAGATATTTAAGTAAGTAATCATAGGCATCATTCAAAGTTCTGTGTCAGACAAAAACATGTGTTCGTTGAGCAACAATAGGTCAAAAGAAGAATATATGAGCTATTTCTGTTGTGAAGAGAAGAGGTGTTCAAGGTTTTACAGTAGGGTTTTCCTGTTTTAAGCATTAGGAATTCTTGCTTGAGGGAAGTTGATGAGGCTGACAAAGCAAATAGTAGGTAGAGAAAACCCACCAAAATTATAGCAGATTACTATACATGCACCATAACTTCATTGATAGGATCACACACTGCTTTTCCTTGCATTGCTTCATACTCAAAGTAGAAAACAATCACTTCACAGAGAGCAGGGAAAAAACCCATTACATGAAACCATGTTTACTATATTGTCCAAGTCCTTCTTCAAAGGATGAATTTTGATTTCCTCACAGGTTTTAGTATGGCATTAACTAACACTCAGAAAACTTTCCTCTACCCACATGTCCCTCACCATACAGGTTACAAATGCTTGTGCCTCTGAGACAGTCACAGAGTTGGTGACAGAGACAGCCTGGCTGCAAACACCTGCTTTGCTGACGCATGATGGGACTGCAGACATGGGTTCAAGGCCTGGAAGCAGTTCAGGTGTGAAATGGTTAAAAACCAACACCACACACAAGCTAAATTCTGAAAAGCCACAGGAGCATTGCCCTTCTCAGGAGCCACAGCCTGTGAAGGCTTGTTAGCAAAGCCCAGCAAAAACACATGAGGACAGCTGGGGCCACACTGTACCTGAGCAGACCTATCTGAAACTTGAGGCATCAGAAGATTTTGTGAAAGGATGCCCAAGCATTCCCATATCTGTGTTTTTATTCCAACGAGAATCTGATTGCTTCCTCTCTAAGTTAGCATACATTAGTTTTAAAACTTCACAGAAATCATTTAGGCGACAGCTCAGAATTAAGCTTCTCTTATTGTTCTGATTCTCGTGAAATACAGGTGCCTACCTGTACACCTTTTAAGGGAAAATGCTCCTAATAATTACTTCTTCAGGATTTATGCTATGAGCAACCTTTACTGGGACTGGATGGAATGAGAATTAGGAAGGAAAATTTCCTCCCTGAAGTATTCTCCCTCTTTGGCTCTTTTACTGGAAAAAAATACACTGACATTTATTCTTTTATGACTTTTTCATTAATGTTAAGCACTCATTTTAAACTTGTGACATCCATAAACTTAATTTGTGAGGTCTTTCATAGATATGTGGGTTTGTTTTTCACCTCTGCAACAAATGGTATTTTATATTACAAGGAAGGAGAATAAAACCTGCCTCACAATAACATTCATATCTTTCCAATCCTACCATAATCAGAGGGCTAAGCAGTGCTATATATAATTTACAGATCTTAAGAGGGCTGATAGACCTGGAGTTCTATGTGCCAACAGCTTTGCCCTTACCAATGTACAATGGTGCCTTTAGAAGACCTAACGCAAGTTGTGAGGAATCCTTCATTCACCAGTAAAAATTTAAATTTTTGTGGTTTTCAAATCCTGTTAATCCCTAATTCTAGGTGGAAAACTTGGTAACAACCCTTAAAATTATGTATCTTCCTCAGCTGTCTAGTTGCACTAGATCCCTGAATTTTTAACTGGCTTTGTTCTATCTTAACAGTTGTGCACAGAGTAAGCAACATATGGCCTTAATTATTTAAGAATTTCTAAGAGTTTGTAAAAAATAGACATCTCATATTTCACGATTATATCTCACCTAATTAAGCAAAAATAAATTATTTGTTTCAAGAACTGACTCAGTGAAATCTGTCATTCCCTGAATTTCAAAGATTGCATGAGAAGGGCAATTGACTGATAAACCCATGGGAACACAGCTGGTGATTTTACAGCAACTTTTGAAGGCAATGAAAAGTGTAAACTTCATCACCTTTACCATATCCTACAATTTATGTCTCACAGTGAAGACAAACATCTGCTCCAGAAATTAAAAAAGAAAGAAAGGAAAAAAATCCCCACAGTAAAGCTTATCAAGATATTTCTCAGTTTAGCAGGAGAAATGAAGCCAATGACAAATCTGAATAATCTCTAGCATCAATAACTGCTAAAGACAAGCAATATCCAATAATTTTTAAGAAAGTTTACTGTTCTGTACTGAAATTTAAACAAAAATCCCACAAAAGGCTCAAAGAAACACTAGTTTCCAAGGCAATATACCCATGTGTTTTTTTGGTTTTCTTTTTGTCGTGATCACCATTATAACCTTCTGAGAGCATCACTTTACCATAAGCAGGTTAATTTGCCCATATAAATGTACCTTCTCCTGTAATTACATTCACTTTCAGCTCATTTAAAAAATATTTTTAATCACTAAATCTTTTTAGGCGGAAATGACTGCATTCATAGTTTTGTGTGAATTGGCATTTATACTAGTGTTTTAGCCATGAATGGGTCAGCTTGATAGCCTCTCATTTGACACCTCTTCTTTATTTCATACATCAAAAATAGATAATGCTGATTTTTAAAAGTTACTTGGCCTCTCTACCATAATGGCAATTAAGAGCTCACTGCCTCATTTCAATGACATTTGAAGAATCGCAAATTTTAACTAAATAAATAATTGCATTTATGAAATGTATGTTAAAGAATTTGAAGGAACTTGTAACACAAGGGGCACTAAACTTCTTGCCTGATCACACTTTTGAGCAAAAAAATTGATATTCTATCTGCTATAACCACAGGACTCAGCAAGTCCAGTTTGCCTAATGCATGGTAAACCTCTCTTTATGAAAGGACTGGAAGCAAATACACAGTAGAAAGCATAGGATTGTAAATATTAGAAGAATCATCAGACTTATGAGTTGTGATGTTGCTTGACAGTCACAGAATCACAGAATCATTTAGGCTGGAAAACCCTCTGAGACCATAAAGTCCAACCATTAACCCAGCACTGTCAAGTCGGCCACTAAATCACATCCCCCAGCTACATCTACATGTCCATCCTTTAAATACCTCCAGGGACAACTCAGCCCTTTTGTAGGACAGCCTGTTCCAGCACCTGATTAGCCTTTCAGTAAAGAAGTTTTTCCTAATATCCAATCTAAACCTCCCCTGGAGGAACATGAGGCAATTTCCATGGTTCTGTCACGTGTAACTTGGGAGGAGAGACTGACTTTCACCTCATTACAACTTCTTCTCAGGCTCCCTCCTTTCCTCCAGACTACACACCCCCAGCTCCCTCAGCCACTCCTGCCAAGATTTGTCCTCCAGACCCTTCACCAGCTCCTTGCCCTTCTCTAGACATGCTCCAGCACCTCAACATGTTTTCTGTAGTGAGGGGCCAGAACTGAACGCAGGATTTGAGGTGAGGCCTCACCAGAGCTGAGTTTGGGGGGACAATTACTGCCCTGGTCCTGCTGGCCACACTATTGCTGATAGTGTGAAGTCTATGAAACATGAAAAACAAACAACCTAAAATGTAACACTTCTTATGGGATAATTCACGCAGTATCATTAACAAAATTATTAGCTAAAGCTGCAATTCAGAAAGCATTTAATTGTAAATGTCTCTCTTTTTTAAGGTAGTGTTGGTTTTTTTGAAACATGTAGCTTTTGAGCTGATACTCAATACCTACCCACTATTCTCCTGAAATCCTCCAACTCAAGTTTTAAACTCCTAAAGTAATGAAATACAGTTTCTTGAGGTATACTTTTAAAATAAATTCAAAATTAGTGGAGGGAGGGTGAAATTCTGCATGAAAGCACATCCTTTTGTGAGGACAAGCTTAGATTAGAAATGAAGAACAAGTTGAAATCTGGCCTTGAAAATAAATACTTTGCCAACAGGCCCAGCTGTAAAAGAATGAGGAATGGTCAGGAATAGTATATATGATCAGACCTATTTCTCCCTTTTGCATAAGCTGTCCTTCCTTACAGTCATGACTATGTCCACATATATGTTAGGAAGGAAGAAACCAAGTCTTCTAGGTGGGCACAATGACAAAGGAAATAAAGATGTAACATTTCTGTTGGTACACAGTGACGCATAAGAGTTTGAAGTAAGAAAAAAATAACCAGGGCTAAAGAGAACTCTGTTTCCCATGCACATTTAGCAATGCTCATTTCTGTAAGGCAAATTTTTATAAATACTAGAATTATAAATGCACTTTAGTACTCCAGGGATTTACAGATGGAGAAAATGTTACCAAATATTTTGTAAGGAATGGAGTAATATTAAACTGAGGAGGGAAGCTACAAAACTTGACCAAAAATACAGAGGTGTGTGCTTTTTCACTTAGTGTTCAATTTAGTGGATGCCTTCCACGGTGCTCCTCTATCACTCTCTATACAGGATTTATTTCATATTTTCTCAGCAGGAGATGAAGATTGCTGAAAATAGGATCTGTAACACACTCACAACTTTAAATCTGGTTTCAAATTTGGCATGCTGACAGCAGCAAGCCAATCCTATCGTGAAAGTGACTTTCTAAAAATCTCATACCTTCACCCCTTGAGATAGTTCACTACTGAAAGCATTCAGATGGCAAGTTGCTAGCTACATATCACAAAATAAACACAGTACAAAGTTCAGTTATAGTGAAATTTGTTTCTGATTAAAGGCAATAAAAATGGTGCTGCAGGTTCAGCAGTTCTTATTCAGTGTTTTCTATGAAGTGTTGAATAGTACATAAATTTTCCAAATGCAGATGTTGACAAATCAGCCTAGGCTTTGAAAAGAAACTCCTATCATTTCATGTCTTATCCAAAAAGACACAGCACATTACAGAATGCTCTCTCTTCATATCTTTGCAATTCCACTCTTTTCCCCACAGATAAAAGTGTTTGGAATTTAATAAAGAAATATTAATACCACACAAAAACCAGAATCCAGCCTATTTCTTTGCACCATCTCCTGTTTTTTACTGTGCAATTAAAAGTAATTAGACATGAACAAAAATTAAGTAACTTGGGTGTAAATGCAAAACTCAGTCCAATTAAACAACACTTAGGGCTGAAATGAGAGATTGGTGAAATAACAATAAATGATTGTGTGATAGATGATTGCATCATGGGTAATAGGTAAGGGTGAAGTCAAGTACAGACTGGTAAGGCTATCAATGCAGTCATCCTTATACATGAAGAACAACTGTAGGTGAGCTCTGCAGATGACTTATACACCTGTAAAGTTGTTCCCATCCATACTGGCCTCATAGGAAAAGCTAATCCATTGGCTGAGAGGCACAGCAAGTACTGTAAACTGTTTTCCTTTAGTAAAAGTACTATAGTACTTTAACTATTTAGAGTAAAATTTTCACATATTTGTGTAGGTTGTTTTGTATGTTCTCTATTTATAACAGGATAATTCTGTGTTGCTTTCACACAGTGATGAACGTCAATGGGGGGAATCAAAGATGACAAAAAATATAGATAAAATTATCACCATCACAACTACTATACCGTTTATTCATCCAAATAAATAGCAAAATCTATGGCTGCAAATAAATTCCTCAAAAATTAATTCAAAAATTCTTTGGATCATGTTAGCCTTTCACATAATATCTTCCCCCTCTTCACAAAATCTAGTCCACCAGAAATCGTATGGCAAAAGTCTAAGAGAATTGGGATTGTTCAGCCTGGCAAAAAGGAGGTGTGGTAGCAGGCTGGGCAATAATTAGCATTGACTCCATGATGCAGAAGGCTTAACCATTGCTTTATTCTTCTATACTATAATATACTATATTCTTAAGAAACCCATAACCCCTTCCGGACAGTGCAGTACAGCTTTGACCTCATTGGTCAACCAACTAAAACACCACCACCCTTTGGTAAACAAATCTCCATAACACATTCCACATGTGCCTAGCAAGAGGTACAGCAAGTGGTGATAAGAATTGTTTTAATTCTTCCTCTGAATTTTCTCACAGCTTCCCCAGGAAAATGCCTGGGAAAGTTATGCCTGCTCTCTGTGGCCAGAGAGCTGCTGTGACAAGAAGGCTTCAGGGTGACCTAGTTACAGCCTTGCAGTACCTGAAGGGGGTCTACAGAAGAGATGGAAAGAGGTTATTTAGTGTGACAGGACAAGGGGGAGTGAAAAAGAGTGGGTTTAGATTAGGCATTACAAAGAAATTCTCTCGTGTGAGGATGGTGAAGCATTGGCACAGGTAACCCAGAGAAGTAACCCAGAGACTCCTCATCCCTGGAGGTGTTCAAGCCCAGGTTGGACGGGGCTCTGAACAAGCTGATCTAGTGGAAGGTGTCCTTGCCCATGGGAGGGGGTTGGAACAAGATGATCCCTATGATCCCTTCCAACCCAGGCCATTCTGTGATTCTCTGCTTAGTCTTATTATCTTACCATTATTGAAAACTACCGAAAGTAATACTTAAATTGCCTAACATATTTAAAAACTCCATCCTGCTCTTTATAAAACTCCAAATCCTCAAAAAACAAATGCACTGGTGAATGATTTATTTCCTTAAGATTACATCCTATATTGTTTCTAATATTTTTAATACATTTTAAAAACAAAGCAAATACTGAAAACAAGGGAAGCGATGTTCACATAAAATCTTTGCAGCAGCATACCAAATGTTTTATTTGGAAGGTCCTCTGAGAGCTGCAACTATACACACAGAAACACAAAGTATTGTGTTCTGAAGCATTGAATGCAGTAGCTCCAAACACAGAAAATTTGATCTACTAGCATCTGGATATTTAGTTTGGAAAAAGGGAAGTATTATTTTATAAAGCCACAACTTGGAATTCAATGCAAAATCCAGGGGTTTGTTAAACAAAAGGTCCCACAGACCTTAGACTGAAATTAGACAAACTGAGAAAATATGCAATCCCCTTCGAGGATTATTTTTGTTGACTCACATAATCTTTGGTTAACTTTTGTACAGTTCTGTGTATCTAAAGAGGACAACCCTTTTTGGCAAAGTTAATGACATGAAACAATTCTCCTGTAATTTCTAGTACCACCAACAGCCATTGCTATCACTAGGATATGTATATGCTGTGACCTATCAGAGGAGTTCAGAAAGCAAGATGGTTTTAAAAGTTCAGTCCAACTCTGCAAGAATTTGCCTGCTTCCTAAATAAGCACACACAATCTGTAACGAATGCAAAGCTCAAGATTATCACAGTAAAATCAAGATCTTGGATTTCAGCACTTCTCCCCAGAAGGATCCATGAAGTTGTAAATGCAAAAGTTGTAAAGGCATTAATATTAATGATTTACCTTGTGCCAATCCAGACTTCTCAAAATAACTTCAGCTCACATAGAGCTCAGTAGGGGAGAAAACCTTCTCTAAGATGAGTAAGTACCTACTGGAAGTACCCATCACAGAAGGCTGCATGTCCAATAATTGCTTTTCAAATAGATACCCAAAGGTGGAGTGGAATTAGCAAAATGTGTCAACAAAAAAAAGTGTAGCTTTTTTTTGTTAATGCTTGTTCATTTTTGTTATGGTTGCTGTGGGCTTTGTTGTTGCTGCTTTTTAAATCAAAACTGATTTTATTAGTCAGCTCTCATCAGATCAACACGATTCATCTTAATAGCCTCTTTATCACTATTTTGGCCATTGGCCATATCAGTAAGTGTATATTTTACAGGAAAATATTCAATCTCTAACACATACAAGAAACAAAGAATTTCTAAACCTGAATGCCGTATTTTTTTATTTCAGTGTTGGGTCATGGTTCTTTTACATATATATATTTTATACAATAAGTTTTATTCATGATTCAAACATGAAAATAAACCAAAACTCAAGACAAAAAAAAAAAAAAAAAAAAGCCAACCACAAAACCCTGAAACAGAAGCTTCTAAATAGGTTATATCCTGGCAAGAAAGCTGAAACAAAGGGAGACAGCATTTGCAAAGCCCTCGTGTTTGTCAGATCACTAAAACTGACAGTGTTCAACCATAGAGAAATAAAAATAGAAGAAAAATCTTCCACTGAGCCACTGAAAGATATTTCAAGAAGTTCACACATTTCTGACAGTGTTTCTCCATGCATGGGGGCATGGAGAAAATGTTTTCCTTTTTAAAACAAAAGCTGTACTCACAGGATTTAATTATGGGGTTTCTGGAATCCTAAAACTTTATGGGCTCTTTTAATAATATGTTCACATCAATAACAATATTTATGCCATTAAAAAGGTAACATCATACAGAAATTTTGCAATTAGCATGGAACTTTACATATTCAATACCACTCCCATGCATATCAGGTTTTGCACTGCAGTTCACTTTTCTTCACAACCAAAAAAAAAGCATAGAAAATCAGGAATCCCCTCCTCCTCCTCCTACTGCTGATTTCTACCATCAAATCAGCCAGGTATCACCAGCTGCACAACTCTCTTCCAAGAATGGAGAAACATGCAGCTCTTTCAAAATCACCTTTTTCTTCCCTTTAGAACAAACACCCAAGGCCAAGCTTGTTGGAAAATTAAAAATGCCCATAATAAGCTATATCAAAAGGAGTACAAGAAAGAAAACCATATCTCCAGGAACAGTGATCTCTTCGGTGCCTTTGAGAAAGAAAAGCAACACTGGAAATCTGCATATCTCCTATGGTTTACCAGTAGCCTTACTGTGAGATGGTATTAAAACATATATTATGTAAGTACACTAATGGGGATAAGAGGGTTGCCTAACCTCCCAAGATAATTATATCTAATCTAGTTTCTTGGAAATATACTACCACAGACCAATTACAGTAGATTTTTGCTGGTTTTCCTGCTTATAAAAAAATCTCTTCAATATACAATTCACATACTTAACTACTTCTTCAACAAAGAGGCAAATGTATTTCAGAGTAACCTAGAAATTGAGAACTTAATATCCTTTTAAGCATTACTCTTTCCTAATTATTCACTCTGTTAACACTTTCTGGTTGTTAAATTCTAGCAAACCTGAAGAGAAGTCTGTCTTGAGCACTGTTAGGTTTGGAGAACTTGTCTGCTGAATTCAGTTCATTACTTTCTAAAAAGGGAAAGAAAACACAACTACAAGTCATGCTTTCCCTTAATAATAGAAGCCTCTCCAAATAACTATCACTATGCCAAAACCTCAGATTTTGAAAGTGATTTAGTACCTAAATGCCCATCACAGAACTTAAAGGTGTTTTTGGCACCAAAATATTTGGCTCATTTGAGCTTAACCCTCATCAGCTCCTGAAAATTAGGTGCAGTGACTTAACTTAGCAATGCATATTCAAATCACACTCTTTCATCTTTCCTACTGCAGGTCCTATTTACTCCTCTTATTTTTGTGTTATTATATTACTTTAACTTGGGTCTAGATTTTGGGATCACATCATATCCTGGATATAAGGTGGTAAAATAACTGTCACAACTCTGGCCCAAACTTCAGATTTTCCAAGTCTGGACTTTGGTGATCCTGGTGAGGCTGCAGAAGCTGCATTCTGTACTGGTTGGGCAAGCATTTTTCTTCCCTGTTACTTCATTCCATGTGGACTCCATGTTTACACCATCATAAACAGCCACACACTTCAGTTTGAGCAGAAAAAATGAGCTGCTTTCACAGGTACATTAGAAGCAACAATGAATAATGAGTACAGTCCCATGAAGGATGAAACATGGGTAAAAGGGCACTTTATAAGCAGGAATGCTCAAGGCACAATAACAAAGCTGTTAAAAATCTGTCATACTTGCTATATTTAATGTGACAGTAACATAGCAATTGCTATGTTTTAATCAGTATTTACTGAAGATGGGATATTAATGAGAAAAGAAATTACTGTGTATTAAAACTACCAACTCAAAATGAAAACTAACAAAACCCAAACAGCAGCAACAATAAAAATTAAGAAATGTTTTTTTCCTGATTTCTGCTGATTCCTTACAGTGATACTTCAGGAATTACTGAAGATTCCCTTCATCTGCTTCACTAAAATCATGCTGTTGATCAAGAGGAGAATGAAGGCATTCTTGCTGCCATTGATTCCCAAAGACAGTGATCAATAAACTTACTCCTTTATGTGTAGGGGAGAAGAAACGAATCTTGTAAACTGTTTTAGGATTCACAACTTTTCAAAAGAGCTAATTATGATACACCTTTTTTAACAATTATTTCGTAACATGACTTCAACCTTTTGTGAAGAAACATAATATTCTTGAACTTGAAACCCTTGCTTTTCTCAGCTGAAACACATTATTTTAACAGTGAACTTGTATGGTTTTAATCCCTTTAATTAATACAGTAAGTAACTAACTGAACATTTTAGTAGCAACATGGCTTGACTTACACCTTGATGCATAAGAGCATTTGATTTTTTAATAGAAAATAAAAATCCTTATAAAGAACAGGTACAAGAAACAAATTCATTAAACCTCTGCTTAGTAGAAAGACTTTGGATTGTCTTCATATAAATACACATTCACATGTAAGAAGAAATAACAGATCTTTCTAAAATGAAGGTATATAAAATTGTAAATTTGGCCTGCAGTAATGGATCCACTTTCCCTAAATGATTTTTTTATTGTTGTTGCACTGCTTTTTCCCTCATTCTTCATTAATTTATTATGTTTCTGAGCAAGACCTGCTTATATTTATCTTTATGTCATTGTAGTTAAGAAAACTGATTATGAAAAAGGAATACAGTGAAAATGTTTGAAGGATCAACATTGTCATATTTGTTACTGGATATATGGAAAAAAGGACTCAAGGAATCTCAGAAACCATACTTTTTGTGCAGAGATCTAGGATAAGCAGAAAGTTTATTACTGCCTAGTTTAAAGACTTAAAGCTTTCTAGGGAACTATCAGTTTTGTATTAACAAATAATATTCAAAGGCAGTCAAAACTACCAAAACTGTATTCTGTCTTCATTTAATGCAATTCTGATTCCTGGTAAGGAACTTCTCTAAGGATTACAGCATTACATTCCTAGTGCAAGACAATAAAAATCTGTATCAACCTCTCAAATGTGTTGCGGTTTATTAGGGCTGTAAATTTTGCTGGTTTATCTGTCCAACTATATTTTTATTGTTCACTCTTAAATGGCATCATGATCTTTTGCATTTTGGAAGCAGACAATGTTGAAAAGTCTTCGAATAACAAACTGTGGAGAGCAAGACAGGAGTCTTGCTCAAATTTAAACTCATACAGTACTTCCAAATGATTCCCCAAGAATATAAAATACTGTACACTTTTATCTAAAACAACAGGGTGCCTGCTGAAACAAAAACAAAACCTGTGCAATGATCTGCATGCTTGGAATTTTAATGGGCTGGATTTACTACATCTTCATCTGATTTTACTAAGGAAAAAAAAAAGTAAATAAAATGTGTATAACACCAAATGTTAGCTGGCTTTTAGCCTTCTGCTACAGCCTCTTCTAAAAGGAGAAAGGAGGGAAAGGATAGGAGAATTAGATACAATTTATGCTACTTCAATATCTTTTATATCTCCCAGATGATGGAATTTTGAAGTACCAACCCTCAAAATTCAATTAAACTAATGCTCTTGTGCTACTTGGTCAGACAAATTCTTAAACTACTCTGTGTTAGAAACCAGCATTAAACTGTATCATTAGAGAAAATAGAAAATGAAGGGACTCACTGCAGAAACAAAAGCTGTGAAATTGCAGTTGGGTGTAAGAGCACTTCAAATGAGAGACCTATGCCAGGAAACTCACACAAATAATATCTATCCATAAACCAATTACAGGTAGATGGGTGTTGTCACCCCTGTCTGTTGAAAGTTGAACCGTGTTGAACAACACAAACTATGAATACTGGCAATTTGTTATCTTAGCAAGCTTCCTGAAAAAACACTTGTACATACACACATATATGACTGTGCCATGAGGTGAAGCTTAGTTGAAGGTATCACTCAGATAAAAAAGAGTCTGAACCACAGATAAAAAAGGTTTGCCCACTAACTAGATGAAAATTTGAAAAACAAATACAGTTGTCCCTGATAACACAGGTAAATGGCATGGGGAAGGCTGACCCAAATCTCTGCCAAATGAGAGGGTCTATCTTGTTTCCCAGCTATGCAAGGAAAGAAAATAAGGCAGTCATACAGCTTTATGCTGTTCTAATGTCCTCATGGTGAGAGGCCAGAGAGTCACAGTAATCCAGGAAACAACCACGAAATGCCCTCAGATGCATGGGAAAAAATCCAAGAGATTTGCTGGGGGCCATACAATGATGAAGCAATTGGCATCTTAATGTGAGCACCCACATCAGGAATCAGTAAAAAGCAGAGAAAGGTGTCTATCAATGAGAAGCCCTCTATGGGTGCCACAAACCATGCAGAAGGCTGAGTCTGATGTGGAACTATGTGGCTACTCAAAAAAGCCAGCTGCAAGTAAGAGTGAGCTCATGGACCCTTTGGAGCAACTGCCCTCTGCCCCCAACCTGTGGTGCCACTCAGCTGGGCCAGAGGGGCAGGAGACTTGGTCAGTGTGTGTGTCCTTACAGTACCTGCCAACTTCACAGAAAACAAATCTTACAACTGAAATTGCTGTCCACCCACTCTACCGTTCTGGTTTGCAATTTAGTTTATATTTTTTTACCAAATACTTCTGTGCCATGCTACACTTCTGTTCTTGCAGGCACCAACCTATATTCCCATGGGAAAACACTTTTTCTTTCCCTCTAAAAGGTTCTATTTTATGTGCAGAACTTTCTCACATTAAATCCACAATAATATCACTATGAAATAACAACTGAATTTGCACTCTGGGGGGTGGGGCTCAAAATGCAATAACTTGTACTTCAAAAATCACTCAGGTTAAATACATTTTGCCATCATCACACTTTAAATATATTACTGAGAGGTGGGAACTACTGGACCACCAAATATTACAATTTATCAAATTAAAATAATATGTTTCTTATTTAAAGTTGTGCAAATTAAAACATATCCGACACTGACTAGGTCGTATTTCAGAACTGAAAATTCTGCAAACACCTCATGCTGTAATACAACTCTGCATTTACCAACTACTCCAAATTTGAAAGCTAAGAAAGCAATAGGTATCATTAGGCTTCATTTCTAAATGTCATGTCAGAAAAGAGGTATTGACTTTATGCATTCATGAACAATACTTAAGGAGCATGCACAAAAATTAATTATTGATGTTCAGAAATATTTGAAAACAATTTCCCACTCATCAATTCCACATACACTAGTTAAAAATAATACAGATATTATAAATGCTTGATCACGAGCTTCAATATTTTTTCTGTTTGAAATGGGAGTTTTCAATCTATCTTTAATTATTTAATGAGTTATTGCTTCTTCTTTTATGCATAATTTCAGCCTTTCTTCAATAAAATTTCCTATTAAAACACACAAAACCCAAAAAAAAGTTTAAATGTAATTACAGAAATAGCTTCAGATGCCCTTTACACTGGGGAAAAGTAATTATGTCAGAGAACTACTATATTCTCTGATGCAAGCCAGACTTCTGCACACAGAAGTCAGACTATAGACTTGCAGGCACATACACCTGACATCTTCTAGTTGCAGACTGCTGCTCTCCAACAGTCATGAAAATTGTACAAATTCATAGTAATAACAGGATCGGTGTGGCTAGCTTTGTCAAGAGGCACCTTCTACCAGCTGCTCAGCTCTGAGAAGTGGGGATTTTTGGATAGCTTTTTTCCTTCAAACCTTCAGTTCTTACATGGGAAAAAAAATCCGCAAAATTACAGTTGGTATTTGTGCTGCACAGTTCTTTACAGCCCATGCATTTATTTCCTTTTGTGTAAGATAAATTTTATGGAGCATCCACTCAGTGTGCAAAGTGTTTAGAATTGATTTTCCTAGTGACACGCTCTGCTGTTTTTATATCCACAGTTTTACATGCATGACAAATAACTGCTATTCAGACATGTATTTTCAGGTGCAGAAGTAAAGGCCAGTGTTTTATAATGTGGTTTTTGGTGGCCCTAACATTATACCAAATGTAACTGACTTTATGAGGACACCTGCTAAAGGTTCCCTGTTGCTTTGTGCATAAAATAGATGTGTTCTTTACCCTTAAACTACCACCACCATTCCTCCACGTTTTCCAAAACCAGCCCTTTTCATCAAAGAAGGAGTAAATTTGGGCAAGTCTTTGCCCAAAGTTCAAGTTTTTCAAAACTTGAGTCTCTGTCAGTCACAAGTAAATACTTTTCATTATTATTTTAACAGTGCTTTTAGCCCATATCTGATGGCCTCAATTTGTTACAATTTTAGAGAAATTATATCACAGGTAGCTGCATGAGGCATAAAAAAACCCCTGTGGAATTGCCATGAAAAACAACACCCTACAAATTGCTGGAAGAGACAGAAAAACAACCCATACACTGGCATAGAACCCCTGGCATAGAAGAGATTTAACATTCCTTACAGAATTAATTTTTTAAACACAAAGACTCCTTCATACTCTACTCAATAAGCAGAAATAATCAAGCCAATTAGATAAAGCAAAGGTATCAATGATGCAAAACAGCCAAAGCCCATCATGCGAAAAAGAAAAAAAAAAAAAAAAAAGCCAAACCAACCAAAACAAACAAAAAACCCCAAGCACCACACCACCCAAAAACATCTCTGTTTAAAAAATGGCTAATTATTCAGATAATATACTGAGCATAGCTTCAGCAGCCAACCTAGACCATAAAAGACAGCACAATTAACAACTGAGAAACCCCCAGCACATAGACCAACAGTCAAAGCAAATAATGAAAGAAAATATACAGATGAATAGCGATCAAAGTTGTTTTTTTCTTCTTCATCATGGGAAGGACAGCAAGTGAATCTGTTTCTAAAAATTACATCTGAAGTGTTAGTTCACCATTAAATATTTTAGCAGCAATTCAGGCAGAGTAAAGACCAAAGAAATACCATTTAGTTTTTCTCTCATTAAACTGAAGTAGCACAAAATTAGGAATAGTTATTTGCACTGCAGATGTGAGAACTCAGACATGCTATTATGTCTTATAATGCCACTTAAACTTACATGACACATAATATTACATTATTTTCAGTAAAATTTTCATTATCAGTAATGTAAGAAGACATACAGCCTATTTTGCAGTCAAAATGTTTGATTTCAAGGCTAGGTCTACTTTGACAAATTACTTGATAGCAGAGCTAGAACATCAGCAGGGTTTGGTCGTTTAGAGGTACAGCATTTGTATCTTAAATGTTCCACCCTTCTAATTCTACTCAGTGCCAAACACTATTCTGCTAGAAAGTGAATGGTAAACAGAATATGCTTCTGCACACCACAAAGTATCAAGCCTTAGTGTAGTGTTTCCAAAGGAAAAAACAACAACAAAGCAGACGTCACATTGAAGAGCTTAGTTTAACATCAGCCAGACACACTTAACCTGCACTCATCTTATCTGTATGTTAAATTTACACACAGAGACATCTATATTAATTGGGGTAATCATTTCAGCAAAATACATTATATGAATCAACAACCCAATCATCAGATGTTTAAATTTTTCCCTAACTCGGGATAAACTGAGTTTAGCAAAATGCTGGAGGTTAACAATTTTTTTCAGAACAGACACAAAAGTGATACTTCAAAGTTTTAAAGGACAGGTTGTTCACTTGTGCTATGGCAGCATTGTGAAGTGTGGCAGCAGTGTAGCTATTCCCAGTCATGCCATAATTTGTTTAGGCTCAGCTGTTTGACAATAAAGGTTACATTAGCTTCAGAGAGAAAACTGATTCTGTCATATTTCTCCTAAAACACTTGGACAGCAGCAATTCAAAAGTAGAGAGTTCTACATTAAGATCTTAAATGAAGTCAAAATCTTCTGTCCAAGTTAGAGGGTGGCAGCTGCTGAAACCATGTAACTTCTGGAAGTAAAAAAAGCAATGCACATTCTTAGAGTTGTACTATTAAGTAAGAATGCCAAATCTCTCTTACAAGCCATTGCCTTGCATTTAAGATTGCAGAGAAAAAGTTTGATAATACAATCTGTGAAAATATGCAAAACCTATTCTGAATGGCTTGACTTTTTCTTTAGTTTGAAATGTTTTGAAGCAGGCAATTCTGAATGATGATCTTTTAGCCCACCATCTTTTTAAAAGGTGATTCTTTTTAACTCCTTGCACATTTAGTTTGACAGCACTATCATGACCAGTCTACTGAGTGTTTTGTTAACAGAAATATAGACTGTGAGCCTGACTGGAATACCAGAATCTTGAAATAACTTACGAAAATGTTAAACTGCCCTTTTACCCATCTGCTAAAGACACAGAAGAGCAGTAATATGATTTATGAACATAAAAATCACAGAAAATAAAGACTGTATTGCTGAATAAAAAAATCCCCAAACACTCAAACAATTAAAAGACATCAAAATCTACCATTAGTCTTCCAATTTTTTTTTTTAATTTATGATTTTAGTTCTTATGTGTTAATATTCAGAAATTTTAAATGGACAGTGAAACAAGTAGTCCAAATTCTCAACCACACTCAACACATGTACAAGAGATAAGTGACTAACATTTGTATTTTAAACAAAGCTTAAAACGGCAAAAATATGGAGTCTCCACATAAGAAATAGGTTGATCCAAACTGTTCCATATGCACAGAACTTCCATGATTATGTGGCAACAGTAAAAGTGTAAGGGCTTATTGTTTCCATGGAAACTTTTTACCTACAGGATCCACCCACAGGAAACAACACAACACATCCACATCCCTTAGAAAATGGACTTCACTGGGGGATTTCATAATGTTCTGTGAAAGCAGAAGGAACAGTGCCACACTTACTTCAGAGGAGAAAAATGAAAGCACAGAAAATTACATCTGGAATTAGAACCACAGAGCACTGTAAGGTGCCCATCAAATGTAGTCCATCAAACTGTCAAAGAACAGCACTCATAGATGATAAAGGGAGCAGGAAGAAATACAGCAGAAAAAACTTCCATCAAAAATAACACTATTTTCATGCATTAAATGGTTGTCCATGGATCCTGTGAAGAGGACTGCCAGCAAACCAGCATTCAGTACTCTCACTGTGGCTCAGGAGAGCCAAACCACACTACCTGCAGGCAGGGGCTACAGTGGGCATTCCTCACTAATGAGACTTGAAACAGATTTCAGGCCCAGCATGTGGATAGGCTGAGCTCACAGCAGCACTGCCCTGTGCATGCTGTGACCTCCTTTCCTCACTGGAGGAGACTGCAGCAGCATTAGAGGGTCTTAACAGGCATTCCTGTCACTGCCCATCTGTAACAGTGAGACAGCACTGTCAGATGGTTCAGGAAAACCAATTCACCTTCCCACCTGTGTCTGAGCTCTTGTATTCAGAGCAGAAGTCTGGAAGTGGTTAGAAAATTGCAGACACAGTGTCATTCCAGACTCACAGCATTCACAGCTACCAAACTGGCTCCTCTCTGGGCCATGTACGCTGCCAAACCACAGCACTCTCTGGCTGCACCCAGACATCCTGGTGCCTGCTCACCAGCACTGCAGGGCTCACTGCCAAAAAGGCAAACATGTATTTCACCAACACAGTGCACTGTTTTCATAAGGTTTGACCAATTAACCTTTTGTCCTGTGGTAATGTCTTGCCTACCACTGGAGAAGCCAAGTGATCAGAAGGATTTTGTTTTCCTCTCAAAGAAAGAGTCTGAAGTAAAGGGAAGGAATAGCTAAAACTTAGAAATACTAACATGGCATTGCTATCTGACTCTTACTCTCACTTCATTTTGTTCTTGTGCTGAATACTTGACATTTATATCCTATACTGAAATTCAAGTTTCTGATTTCCTGCCCAGAAGCACAGGGAGTACTAAGAGGGTGAAGCGTTTGCTGCATCTTTATCCCTCTCAAGACAACAAAGCCATTGCAACAGGCTACTGCAGCAATGGCAGAGTACAGGATGGAAAAACCTCCCTTTCAGCATCTGCAAGCACGATATTTTAGGAGAAATGACAGCGTGGGGGTTTTCTATTTGGGCTGCCACAAGACAACAAATCGCTCTAGTAAGACAAGCATTTCCTTAAAATCAGTAAGACATCACTCTGCTTGAAACCTTTTCAGCATGATGGTACTGTAAAATACAGCTGTAATCTCAAATACATCTAGTGAGTAAACCCAAAGGGTTTCCCTTAGGATCACATATCAGGGGGTTAAGACACACACCTAATCGCTCCAGGAGACAGTTTTCTTATTATTGACACTAAAATAATTCAACCTTTTATAGTCACATAATATTATGAGTGCATAGCTGGACACACATGGTTAGCAACTGAGATAAATGAAGGTATAGACATGATAACTACTGAAGAATTTCAATCCACAACATGGATAGTCCTAAGAAACATATTCTGAACAAGGAAATGCTTCCACTGTCTACACATACTGTTCCTGCTGACACAAGTTTAAAGGGCAGCACTGATACAGAAATGAAGTCCCAAATTTTGTGTATTCAAAGTCTAGGAGAAGAGTTGAAAGATCTACTGATACTTCAAAGTAGGCTGAGAGCCATCCTCCATCTTCTTATTAAAGTCAAATTATTCCACCCTGGAATGTAAAACAGCTGATGATTGTGCTCCCATTAAAAGCACGGTTACACTGTCAAATTGCAGTCTCCAATACAAAATCTTGCCTTTTTATTGAAAATAAAAACCAAAACAACCAACCAAACAAACAAAAAAATAAGAAGAAAAATAAAAAACAGAAGAAAACCTCAAAATCATAAAGTTACAAATTTACATATAAATAGGAGCTAAGAGATGTGTGTATTTTATGAAAATTGTTTCTAGACATAAGAAAAGCCTTTGCAGCAGAGGGAAGGCCAGGGGTTGTGACAGACCCTGGGTGATCTCTATTGTGGTGGAACAATGCCTTCATCTCTAAGTACAGAATTCAGCAGATCTGCAATAACCACCTCACTTTAAAGGACAAGAATCAACAAACCACATGCAATTTGAGTAGTTTACACATGTGCACAATGCAGAAAATTGAATTGTATTTCTAATATGCTTATGACAATTCTCTGAAGCCAGGAAGCTTCCAAAGCTGGTGATATGAGCTGAAAGTGCTGTCTCCACTAGACAGAAAATAATCTTTCCCTTTCATGGTAAGATTGACGAACATTCAGGGTGTCTTTGAGAAAGACCCTCAAGCTGGCCAAGTGTTCTCTGCCTTAGAAAAAATATCATACCAAACTCAGCATTATTTTGTTCATGTTTATAAGAACTAAATATTACTGTCAACAATAACAATTTTATTATTAATAGTAATAATTTTATAGAATTCGATATGCCTGAATACACAGGATTTTAAAATTTCTTGTTCAGATAGCCAGATTAAGACAAAACTCTAGGAATCTATCAGGCTCCCACCAGTTTTGCAAAGCTGGCAGTATATTCAAGCAATCAGAGCCTCTATTATATTGTTTCTTAACTAATCAAATAGCTGCCAACAACCAGATTTCAATGCCCGAGAGTTGTCTTTAAACAGAACAAGATATGCTGGGGTATATGTGACCATAGAAGTGATTTTTTAAAATGCTGACTAGATTCAAAAATACTTTCTAAAATGAGAATTGGAACACGGACTCTGCTGATGACAAAGTTCTGCCTTTGATAACTTGTATTTGAACTTTATTTGTAACATGCCAACTCCCCAGAAGAAAAGCATCTCCACCAGGACAAACAGCTCACAGAACACTGCTCGTAGTGTGAAAGGTACCTAGAGTAAATAATCTGTTTTTCAGCTTCCTGAACGGTACCCAGATCCTGGTACCCTATTCAGCCACCAGGTTTAGGCACTTCAACACATTCTGCAAACTGTCTCAATTACAGACATTGTTTCAATATAATTCAGGACCCAAGTAAGTTATGAAACTAAAGGATAGAAGCTTGTAGCTGAAGACAAATAACCATCAATTAAAGACGGAAAACTTTTCTGTTCATGGTTTTGGTTTGTTGGGGTTTTGCACTTATTTTTAAAAAATACCATTTAGCAGGAAAATTCTACAATTAATTTTAATATGGAAACTCTTCCTCTGTAAAACCTCAGATTAACTTTAGAGAGAAATCCAAATTAAATCAAATCTGAAGCCAGATTTGATTTAAATATTTTAAACAGAGGCATTTTAGACTAGGAGTGGAAAATTACACACACAAGCCCAATTCAATTTATTGGAACTGGGAATTCCAGAGATAAAAGGAATTACAACAGCTTTCTTCATGAGTCTTGTAGTCAGACTTCAGCAGCAACAAAAGATGTGCCAGCAGATTGTAAGCACTGGCTACAAACATAAAGAGGCAGAAGGCTATTCAGATATAGAATCTTGAGCTTCAAGTCCTTTATCAGTGAAAAGATCTATTTTAAAATCAATACTGCTATTGGATGCTTAATCAATACACAGCAAATTGGAGAAATACGCTTTTACGGACTTTTCATAACAACCCTGACCAAAAAAAAAAAATTACCATGCAGCCAGTAGCCTTTGCATAATCTTATCAGGAAAAGCAGCCTATCAAGAATTGCATTATCCCAAAGCATGCTAATAAAAGCACAGCAAGGAATCTCTTATTTTCTTACTGGTAGCACAGTAATGTTTTTATTCACAGAAATATAAAAAAGAAAAAATGTTTCAAAATTATTATAACAAACCCAGCATGTCAACATTTCCCATTTCTCTCACTGTCATGAAATTGCTTGTCATAAGCACCACATGGCAGACCAAAATAATAATAGTTCCCAAACAGGGACCAGAAGTCTTACTGATAAAGAACTTAATTTTCTAAAGCATCCTAAAGATAACTAAGCATGCCACAGGCTGATTTATGGGTGTACTTTGGGAGCACTTCAACCATTGATCACAGGAGCAATCTATCACCACAAAAATACAGAAAAAATTCACTAGGAAGTGTCTTAAACTGCAGATACAGTTGGATTTCCATGCAAACATAGCACTGAAGTCCTAACAATGGTCATGCCAAGAAAAGAAGAAATTCCACATAATATTGATGATAAACAGGATTAGAGATTTTTTCATAAATTGTGTGTGACATCATGCTCAACATGAGCTTTACATTAAGAAAAACTATGAAGGGAAAGTAATACATGTCAGAACATATCAGCAATCTGATTCATATGCTAGAGCTTCTCCTCCCCATTCTCACACCCCCACATCTCTTGCTGAATAAAAAAATCATACCTCTTAAAAAGACTGTAATTACATTACTCTTCCCAGGCAGCTGTCATTAAAAACAAACATCCCTACCCTCCCTGTAGGGAAAAAAATCCCAGTAAAAAAATAAATAAATAAAATATATAAAA
>WBNO01014344.1:65553-87884 GCA_013400575.1 Peucedramus taeniatus | reverse complement strand
TAATAATAATAATAATAATTCTGCTTAAGTCTGTTTCACATTGCCTAGAAAGATTTAAGCCCACCAGAATTTACAATTTTCAAACATTTAATTGCACTGCTTCCTCCCCCAAAAAAACTCAGAAAATAAAAAGATTAGCATCAATCCCAAAATCACCCCATATTGTTTAAATAGATCTGTGCAATATAGATGGTTGGCACAAAAGATGAATGTATTACTTGCTCTTTTCAGTGGAGAGAGGAGAAACAAACTGTTCTATTATTAGCATATTTAACTGAGGGAGGAAAAAAGCAGGAAGACAGAAACTCAGAAACTGAACGTCCCAGAGATTATTTTGGCACTTTTTACAGAGCCAAAGGGTACAGGGAAAACCAGGGCAGCAGCAGTATAAGTGGAGAGTCCCCAGGCTCTAGTGGTTCATGAAACATCTTTTGTGCCAAACTTACAGCAGAAGTCTGGGTCTTTATCTTATACAAGTGTCCTCACACCAATGCCTTTTTTCTTTGTGGCCCAGAATACAATTAATTATCTGTGAAGGAATAGAAAAACAGCCATACTGGATCAGATCAACACTGCATTTAACCTGATATCCTCTATCAGGAGCAGCCAACAGCAGATGTTCGGGGCAGCAAGCAAGGAAAAGCACGTACACATCCTTCCCCAGGATAATCTCCCAGTTTCCAGTAATGAGTTTAAAAACAAAAGACTGAGATACTCTCAACCATAAACACTACATAGCCCAACAGGCTATTCTCAAGAGAAAAACAAGAAGCCCAAATTTTCTCATTCCAGACAAGGGAAAGAAAAAAACCTGACAGCATACCATGGGAAGTAGGGACGGAGGAAGAGGAAGGAATCGGCCATCACCTTTATTTTGCATTTAAAACAGTTCAAAATCTCTAACACATTCCTTCCTTCTTACCCACAGCAGCTTCCTTTTGGAAAGTGTAAAAGTAACTATTTCACATTTTCAGCTATTTGGATGGGGTTTTGCTGAAAGTATTCATAGAACTGGATCTGAATTTGAGGAAAGTCTCAAGATCACCATTTTGTAAAATAAAGAGTCCACTGGAACAACAACAACAAATACTTGGAAGTACTGCTAAAGCAGTAACAAAATTTTAAGAAATAAATCGTGTCATTTGAAAAATTATCCTGGAGTCAGGAACTTACATGTTCTTCCCTACACCGAACATCTAACTGACAAAACTTTCTTTAAAACAAAATCAGATCTCACTCTTAATTTTAGCAATTTGCTTTAAAACACTGAACTACTCAACAGTCATAAATCCTGAACTTCATCCATTCCAGTATTTCAGAATAAGTAATAATGCCAGAGGCTGCTGCAGATGCTGAACACATATAGGAACATCCTTCCCAAAAACAAAAGGGCACAGGAAGAAACTTGGTCAGTTAAGGAAAAGAGAGGCAATCAAGTAGTTACTGTAGAGACAGCACAACAAGACAAGGTTCTTTTGTGCCTCACCGGACTGGTCTTGTTTAAAAATTAACAACAGCAATTTTTTTTACTTGTATCCAGGAAGCACAATAGTTTGGCTTTTCTCTTGTATCTTTACAGGCAATCTGATATTTGCTGTAATTAATCCTTGCTGACTCAAAAGATCAGAGATATCCACAGACATTCTGTCTCAGCTTGTTATTTTTCTACTAGAAATGAACTGTCAACACTGTTGGCTTCAATCCACTTTTTGTTACAGAGGGTGGTAAAAAAACTTCCTAAATTATGTTATCCCTCTCCAGAATCCTCTTTCCATTCTCCTACTCTTAGACAATTTCCTCCTTCAATGTATTAGTTTCTTTTCTAAACCATCTCCAGTTTCCTTCCACTGATCACCTTGCACATTCACAGAGGGACTGACACAAAGGGTGGAAAAAAACCCTTACAGGCATAGTCTGGGGCAAGGCATTGTAGCTTCTGAATGTATCCTAGAACAACAGCAATTTAAAAACACTTTAATTTGGGGCAACTACTTTACTTGGAGCAGGCATGTGAAAAACTGCAGTAGCTATGACAGGTAATTTGTATAAATGAGCTCTTTGCTGTGAGACCTGTCAGCTAAAGAGAGTGAAGGTTCAGAGACAAACCTGCAAAAATGGACAGAGTTTATGGCAGAATCATCTTAGAAAGATCCCTTTCCACAAAAGCATTATTTCTCCCGCATCTGGGTTCATGGTTCTTGTGGGCCCAATGCCAAGGCAATCTGTTTAAACAAGCACTGGTGTATTTGGCAAAAGAATGTAGTAAACTCTTGAGCTAAGGATATGCACAGAGGAAAAAAGTAACACTAATGTGCTTTGGGAAACTGATATGTGAAAGTGCAAGGTAATTCTGCAGCAAAGGTAAATGATGGGAGGATTTGGCAGTGCTCAGTGTTGTGTATAAAACCAGACCTGAGCATGACAACTTTGTACAATGCATTTATTAAAACAAAGAAGGGATGCCTAAAAACCAGAATTCTCTAACAGACTACTTCTGTCAGAAGAGAAATCCCAAATCAGAAGTTCAGGGATAAACTGAACTATCATTAATACAGGTCACTAAATGAGACTGTTTCACACTAAACAAAACAGGTGCTGTACCTGCGTATTAACTGATTTCCACAGTTTTCCCTCACTACAAAAAGTTAAAAATGCAACAGATACTTAACTAGGAAACAGACATTAAGCATTTTTGTGAAATAAAATCTCATGCTTAGAGAAAGAATGGAAGCTGCTTATGCCAACTATTTCTCCAGAACACATCCACCTCCTGCCTTAACCAATTTTTACACTGAGAAATATATTTTCCTTCTCCAATACTGCAGCTATCTGCTTTCAAAGACGACTGGACTTTAAATACAGACCTCATAAGCAATGTAACAGATGATGCACTTAATCTTTACAGCTGCTCATTTATAAACAAAGGGGGGTGTAAAATAAACTCCCTTATTTAATATTTAATTGTTGTTTATTTTTTCAGTTGCAGTAGCCAATTCCTGACATCCATCTCCACTGATTTAATATTACATGCTTCAACATCCTAAGATATATCTTAGTAAAATAAAGTAACATAGGTAACAGGATTAAAGTTCCAGTGATTGTCTTAAATGGACCAGTAAGAATTACCAACCCTTTACCCATGTCAAAATTCTCTGGTCCTCACCCTGCAAGAGGCTTTTTTCTAGCTTCATGTTTTTGCATTTCTGTCTGCTGTCAGCATCCATCAAAGCCGTCCATGGTTTGGAGTCCAGCTGTTGGAAGAGGCTGATCCTCACACTGTATCATTCAACAGCATTATGATGACCTGGCTGATGGGATTTTCCTTTTGCAGATTTTTTAATTCAGTAACTCTTTTCCCCGGTATTAAATCTTTTTAGACACCATCAGCGGCAATGTGAATTAATCTTCGCAGAACATAATGCCCTTTTATTCTGCATGTGATAAGCTTTCTGAAAAGAGAATTTTTAGTTATTTATGGGAGCAATTAACAAATCAAAACACTTTCCAGATACTCAAAGGTTCCCATATTAGTGGTCTAATTTGGTATTTGTAGTCTTCCAAACCTCTACTTGAACCAGGCAGACACTCCTGTTACAATCTCTACAAAACAATGAAAAACTAAACAGTTACATTTCCCCCATGTATGATGTACTTACTCCATGCTAAAAATGAGAACCTTTGCAGTGTGTGCACAGCTGGATGCCATAAACTGAACTATTCCTCCACATCCAGCACTCCTTTGACTTTTTTTTGTTTAGGTATCTAATAATTCTAGAGACAAGAAACTAGCCTAGAAAACAGAAGAGTCTACAGCAACACAGCAAAATTGAACTTCAATCTTAACAGGCCTCTGAGAGCTTTTTAACAGAAAATTTTAAAAAATCAGTGTCACAAACATCTCTGGCAGACACATACAAGACGTCCATTCTGAAAGGGAATAGAAGGCATACAAACTCTATCTATTTTATGATATACCTGAAACTCTTAGGATGCCATATTCCCACAACAAAGAATGGCAGAGGTATCTAGAGGGGACTTCAGGAGAGTAAGACAAATCACCTCAAATGAACCAACTAGGGACATACAGAAGCAGCTGTCAAAATAAGGTTCATCGGAGGTAAAGCAGCACTTTGGCCATCATCTCTCTATTATCAGGGTAGAAATTTATTAACAGCATCTACCTATAACACTAACGGTATATTATTATTACACATAAAACAGTGTCAAATGATGTAACTTATTTTCTCTTGAAACATTATAAAAATATTTCTGCTCTATAGTGGCTTTCAGACTTCAGCCTGTGATTTGGACTCCAGCTTCTCTGTAATTCACTATACTTTTGAAAATCTCTTCATGGTCTCAGTATCAATACACTTAAATGAAAGAATGCATCTGAACTGCCGTTCATTTTAGGTGCTCAACACAGAAATCACAGGACACTATTACAATCTTGAAAGCAATGATCTTAAATTCTACTGGAATTTCAGCAGCTTTAAGTATAACTAAAATTAACAGTTCAGACATTCCTGTCACTAGAGACAGCTGCCTCAAAGTGTAAGTGAATCTTAAGTGATGCAATTATTAGTGCACCAAACAGTAGAGATACAATACTCATTTACATAATAGTGATGCAAAAATAAAAGCTTTATCCCCAGAGTGGACTTTGCCAAAATAATGAGAGAGTTCATGTCATGGAAGGTATCTATAGAATGGAACAGATGGTACTTCCCTGTATCATCAATTTAGATTAGGAAGGTAAATTCATACACAACTGTTACCTAAGACAAAACACTACCTAAGACAAAGAACTTCTGCACTTAAAATTGAAGCAATTTAGAACAGAGAAGCACGTCCAAGCCTATCATAACTCCTGTTGTTCTTAAATTAAATAGAAAAGAGCTACTGAATCAACTGACTGAAGCAAGAGACAAATGCCTGAATCTATATGTGCGTCCTTGCACCAGTGCCACATCCATATGGCCTGGGGGACAGAGAAGGCAGTGGCAAACATGTTCCATTCCTACAACAGACTGGGGTGGAAACACTTATATGAAAAGCTTATCATCTATATCTAGAACATTTAAACAACATAAGAGAGTGAACTAAGCAAAAGAATGAATGAAACCAAACAAAAAGCAGCTTAGAAAAGATTTATTACTTCGATGCTTCTTCAATGCTTTTCTCATCAGCACAATTAGCATCTAGTCTACATGGAGCTCAGAGTGTAGGAGGACTCTGCTGGCATTTTTTCTATTGTTGTGTAACATACACCTACTGTGCTGGAAAATAAATAATTAAAAACATGTGCTTTGCAAAACTCCATACTGCATGTTTTGCATGTAACTACGGAGCAGGGGTTCTGTGTTTGCAAATGCTAAGGAAATTTCTACTCCTATTGCAATAGTCAAACAGTAATCCTGGTTGATTGAAGGGGCTTAAAATGACTACTTAATGCATTTGTTTCTGAGTTGACTTCCCTAGAATACCGCCTAAAATTCCTTGAAATTGCATATTCTAGGAAAGAAATCTTTCATTAACAATGAACAGAAATCATAAAACATGAGAAAATAATCCGTAAGAACATCCATATCCCTTCACTACTGATTTCCCTTCCTATATGCTTTTTAGTACAAAGCTTTCAGGAATGTGGAAGTAGTTTGTTCAGCTCTAATCACTTCAGCTGTTGTGATGTATCTACACGCATACTTAGCATAATGCCTAGACAGAATTATAGATTTCGGGCTAGAACTACATTGATAATCTGATCTTTAATCAGGGCTAGCTGAGGGGTCCACAAACAGCAGATGGTTCTGAACACCACACAGCTCCAAGACAACAAGGAACAGAGTTTCAGCCTTCTTTCTCAGTTATATATTTCTTCTTGGTTTAACAAGTCAGATGCTAGAATTTATACTATAGCTTCTTTCATGTTAACTTTTACAGCCACCTCTTAAAGAATATACTCCAAAGAAATACACTTCACTGCACAGTATGTCACTTACATAGTAAATATTTTAGTGAAGCAGAGTTCACACACACAAAAAAGCACATTTTTCAAATTCTGTCCAACACCTACTCACTCGAAAACAAAGCCTACTACTTGAGATGAAAAGTACTGAATCACACCACCCAAGCTAATTTCCTGCAAAGCACCATTGCTCATAAGAAAAAGCCTATTCAGTTACAATACTGTATCTCGGTTCCTCCATCAATAAATTCTCCCCTGTAAGGTAAATTATTTTCTCTTTCCAAATAAAATTGAGATATGTACACCATCTCATAAAGTCTGCATAATTCTTAATTACATCCCATTTTCTGAGGAACTTACAGAATTCCTCTTCCGCTCCTAAACTACACAGTAGGATATAGCGACAAGATCACCATTATTCCCTGTCCTCCACCACTACCCCTTCCCTATATTCCTGCCTGCCTCCTTGTTACACTGATCCTTTTCATATTAGCCCTGCCCCCATGTGCTCAGGCCTGTGTTTTCATCCTACTTCCTGTATGAACACTGCCACACTCCCTCTTCCTTTGCAATTCCTGTCAATTCCAATTTCTCTGAACTTCCTCAGACTTCTTATGCATTTCCTTATCCCCTCCTTAATGCTTCTCCCCAAGTGGCAATTCCTGACCCTTCAATTGCTCATATGCCATCACACTACTTCTGTTTCTGAATAACTCTCTCAATCTCTCAATTTGTTTTTAATTCAAATTTCCTTTTCTTGTTCTTCACATTTGACTGATCTCTATGTTGCCTCTTAAACATTTCAAGTGCCCATTACTTTGTGAGTCTTCCCTTTCTTGTGTTACCATTTTTTGTTGCTTTCCAGCCAAATTTACTTGACCACATAATCCCTAGATCGATGTAAACTTCAGAAAAGTCTAGATTTAGTCAAAACAAAAGAAGCTTGTGGTTACCTTAATCACAGAAAATCTCATCTCTAATACTAAAACTCTTTGAGCTGATGTCTCTGTCCCCACCAAGAGCAGCTACACAGTAAGCATTCTGCATACAGAACAGCTTAAGCTTCATGTTAACAAACATGAGACTGTGTGCAGAAAAGGCTACCAAAATAAAGAGAAGTCCTGCCCTCAGTTTGCAATAAAGTTAATAGTTACAAACTTCAAACTTCTGCTTGTTCCATAACTAGAACTACATTTTCCAGCTGGGTTAAAGAAAGAAAAACATCTGTCTCTGTTAAAATGGACCAAAGGAGAGATTTTAATGCTATATGAAACCTGGGTATAAATCACTTCATACAACTTTACAAGTATGATTCTCAGTAATTCTGATTTCCCATTAGCAGCTTCCACCACTGCTGAAAGAGTAAATAAGGAGACACACAATTTCTCCTAATGTGAACCTCTTGCACATTTGGCTATGCTACAAATGTGCAAGCACTGTCTTCTTGAATAGCAGTGGTAATTGCTGTAAATGCGCATTTAGAGTGTTTTTCAAGCATTTCTGGAAGCAGGAGGGGAACCAGTACTTGCTTGCCACTCATCCAGGAACACTTAAAATCTTTAAGTAAGAACACCTCTCCTCAATTTAACAGTCATGGTCTGCATTTCTGCATTCATTACAATATTTTTTTTTAGATGTAAATATTTCTCCTCTTCTTTTGATCCCTGCCTTTTTAACCCTCTGTGCTACATCAGATATCAAGCTAGTCTTCAGAGGATTTGTCAGAAATATTTGCTAGTTACCATCTTAGTTCTTTCAGGATCCTGGGAAATAAGTCAACCAGCCCCAACAAACTGAGTGCTTTAAGCTCACAATTTTGTTTATTGCCTTGCTTACTTGCATTTCTATTCCTGCCATCCATTCTACCTTCTCCCACACTTTGAGTGCAAAAGCTGCAGAATAGCACTTGTTTAGATTTGGCAATACCTTCATTATCTTTAATACTACTACATTCTACCTGCACATTATGTCTTCTTTTTCTCCTTGCAACTCTACGTGCTTAAAAGCGTTTTTGTTTTCTTTACTGCCTCCTGTCACTCCTAAAGAAACCTGACCTTTGCGGGTATATTTATCTTTACACATATTTACACATATTCTTTAAAACAAAACCTTTCTCTGAACATCTGGCTTTTTCTTCACATGTCTGACAGGCTCAGATAATTTGTGACATTCTTCCTGGAGTGTTTCAAGTCTGTATATTTTCCCATAATTTTCCCCTTTCCTGGAATATTTAATGAACATTTTTCAGGCTTTAGTACATGCACTCTTCAGTTCTATCAACTTCACCAGCTCTCTGTTTAAGGATGTTTTTATTATATATATATAAATATATGTGTGTGTGTGCGCTTTGCTTTTAATTTCTTTGTTTTGCTTTTAGTACATAATTAATTCAGCCCCTACTATTCAATAAACACTTCACTTGTTTCCACAACTCAATTCCTTCCTTTAAACCAGCAATTCTCACATTAGCTCCTCCAGCTTCAGTTTCCTTGTATAAAAGTCAGATCTTGGCTTGCCATGACAGATGCCTGACTATAACATGACTTTTACCCTCTCTAGCAACTTCACAAAAAAAAATAAATTATTTATTTGTAGACAGCAAGGGCTGAGAACAATGAAGGCTCTAGCCACTGGCCCACTCATGAGAGGCATTTCATCTTAGCATGAAGCCCACCTGAGCTCCAGCCATTGCTCCAGTACCTTGGACAGGGCTGGGCCAAGGCAGGGACCTCCACAGGAACCGGACAAAGCACCAATAATTGCTGTAGCAAAGGCAAAGACAAGAGAGGGAAGAGTCAGCCTAAACAAGGCTAGACCCGACTTTTGTGGAGCTTTAAGTGGAAAGGTTGTTTCTGGGAAACTGAAGCAGACAGGTCGTGTGGGCTGTCAAGAGCAAGGCTCAGAAGGTGCAGTGTTGGAGCTTACATAGGGAATGTCCGTATGCAATGCATACACATACATACATGGAAGGTGGAAATTATAAAACAATCATAGATTTAATAGTTGAACTAAGTGTTTAATAACCACTACTCCAATGCATATTAACAAAAAGAAAGCACAGTGGTTCAGCTACACTACACGCTACACTAATTCGGTGCACCAAGTTTTCTTGCATTTCTCCATCTTCTGTGTATTCATCAGCCAGGTCCACTTGACATGTGGACTGGAAGAACTCTGGAGCAGGGATTAGGCTTTTGTCCAGTGATTTTGCAATGCCTTTCAGAATAAAGGCTTCACCTTTACCTAACATTGCTGCATATTATGGTATACAGAGAACAATATGAAGAGGAAGTGAAGGTGGGTTAAACCTAAGCAGAAGTAGCCACTTTCTACATTACTGTCTTCTAGCATCAGCATGAAGTACACTAGGTTCATAAGATGGTTCTGAAAAATAGACCAACATTATGGAAAACTCAAAACACAAAACCCCCAATTAGTAAAATACTTCAGAAACGTATATATATTTCTTTATAAATCTGTATTTTTCATTCAGCCTCCTAGGCAGAACAGGAGCATTTGGTAATGTGAAGCAGATTCATCATCAAATGCATTAACATAAAGCACACAGAAATCTTTTTTTGTGGTTTGACATTGTTTCAACTGACTGCATATTGACATTAAAGGTTTAAAGTTGAAATTGTCTATTTGAAATTATGCACAAAGCTCCAGCTGAAGACATACAGTTTAGCTCCTATATTTCTGCAATTTTCATCCTCTATATTCCTCTCAAAAAAAAAAAACAAAACAAAACAAAAAAAATCCACCACAAAAAAACCCAATTCCCACACTCCTTTTGAAATCATAATGCCTTTTGTGTTATAATGACTTTTCCAGACACCTCTTTGGATGCTGATGACAGAGAGTCATGATTCCAGAAAGGCCCACAAAAAACATTTTAAACAACATCTATTTATGGAAGCGTATTTAGTAATGAGTTAAGAAAAGTGTGCAAATATGTTCTACTAAAGAGTGTGCTGTAGTGGGCATAAATATATATTTTATTAAAAAGAAATATACAAGAAACCATAGTAAATTTCTCAAAATGTACTACAGTATATGACACTTCCTAATGCTTCTCAAACTATACAGAATCACCCTCTTCATGTAACTTTGAAATGCAAGGCACAGTCATCAACTATAGGAAAACAGAATCCAGTCCTATAAATGTAGCAAGCAAAAAGTAAATATACAGGTGTATCCATATGTATCCAGACTCACATTTCCCCCAACCTACCAAGCTGTTATTACAGCTCCCTGTCATTAGCTTTGCAGAACCAAAATGCATAAGAGAATGCTACAGAATTGTACCATACAAGAGGGAATCATATTCAATAAACATCGATCCCTTACACCACTCCAAGCCAGCTGAAAACTGTGGATTGCCTTAGGTGGCAAGAAGATGTTGCCATTTCTGATAGAAAATTACATTATGAATGACAGGGAGGAAGAAAAGGATTTGATACAGAAATGACATGCTGAATTTGTAGGAGTGGTAATTGAAAAAATCTTTGAAAGTGTAAAATAACAGAATTATTGAGGTATAATCATCATGGAATGGGACCTACAAAACAAAGGCAAGTAGAGACCTGAAATTACAAGTTATGCCTTTAACATTAATTCCTCAGCTTTTACAAAAATTCCTTGACAGTGGTTTTAAAATAGACTGTAAGCAATTGAAATATATTTCTATCCAGAGAACTAAAACTATCTTTGGTACCACTATACTTTTATACTATAATACCACTATGTTTCTTTTGGTTGTACACTTTACGTATTTCCCCCATGTTTGCCCTCTCTGCTTTTCAGAACACACTTACTCCAGTGGCAAGTGCCACTATGATGTGGAGGTGTTCCAGTAACCTATTAAACTTCTCTCAGTGTTTTCACTCTCCTCCCTCCATGGGGAAATCTGTGCATGCAGTGAAGTTCAAGTAGGTGGGTAAATTTTGTACCTCAGTCTTGACTTAGATGGAAATGTCTAACACACAGGGACTGTCTGCTACTCTTTGTTTACATATTAGTCTGCAAAACTGCTCCCCATCCTAATTACTTTGTCCAGCACTGGATCCCAGTAAACAGTCAGAACAGAAATATGGGCTTCAATTCCACTCTTTATTGTAAAACTTAACTCATGCTTCCAAAAAAAAAAAAATATTCTAGTCATTCAATTACTCTTTAAACTAATTTCTAAAAATCTTTAAAGTGATCAGAGTGACTAGAACCACTTTGCAGGTTTCATCACAATTTAGGGACTATTTAATTTAACTTACAGCATATAAAAGAGAGAAGCGTGTGTTCTAAGTAACAGCAGTACTGAAACCAGATTTCAGCATTCATAGTTTAAGAATGGTCACCAGAAAATTTTAGATCCTGTGACCTTTAGTAGAAACAGACAATTAAAAAGGCTGAAGTTTTCAGACCAGATTACTGATTTCAAGCAACCCCTCCCCCAATCATGTGACCATGCTCTGCACTCTATCAATTAAAACGTATTTAATCTTAGTCACTATCACACATGTAAAGATAAAACAGTAACCTTTAAGAGCCTGTGACATATTGCTCACTAATAATTTTGTTTCAGAACACGCTAAATATTCCCAACATTTTGCTAAAACATCCTCATCTGAGAAAATGAAGAAATTATATGATTCCTTTTCCCTTGAAATCACTTTGTGTTCCACAAGCATGCCTTCCCTAATCCCTTTTCCACTACTGAGAGCAGGTAAACAGATTCAGCAAAGAATCAGATGCTCTTTCTGCAAGTGTTTGAACAGGCACCAGCTCCCAAACTGCAATGCAGGTGTTTCTGGTGATCTCAAAGCCATGATCAATGGTATGTAATCAGTGTATATAATCATATAAACCAGTAAAACTGAAAGTATTTTCAACTAATACTAAGAATCAACCATATTGTGAAACTGACAGAGGTCAGTTAATCCAAGTTCAGACTTAAGGCAATACCACTGCCCACAAAGATATACAGATTAATTATACACTCTTATTTGTCCAACATCTTATTGACTTCCTTATTTAACAAGCCTCTTCCACTCTACCATGGAAAATTTCATTAACTAAACTTTTAAGACACTATTAGATACCTACTAATTAACAAAGACAGAATTACAAAACTAGTAGCCAGCAATGTTAAGTGCAAAATACATCCCAATGGGATGTGAAAACAAATCAGTGTTTGCAGACAGTTGAGCTCAGGCTAACGAGTCACAGCAGCCTCCCCCTCCCTGCTTCTGCACTGCCTCCCCAGCTCCCAAGGGAGCACCAGACTTGGGAGCCTAGAGCTGGCTTCATGCAGGCAGTTGAATACTCCATTCCAGAACCATATTTTCTAGGAGTAGCAGTAAAGAGACATCCTTTAAGTATCAGTATTAACCACTTAATTTGTTGATTTAATAAATGTATACAATATCCTGGGAAGTAAAAATGTGTCTTCAGTTAATAAACTAGCTCTTACAGTCGCTTGTTCAAACCAGTGCATACACAAAGTCAGCAGTCAGCCAGTTTCAACTTACCTATTAACTGCTCTAAATTAACACATTGCCTCAATCATACGCAGCCAGACTTCCCAGAACTGCACTGCCTGCTGCAAGAGAGCAGTGTGCTCTGCAAATCAATGCTTCATACTACCAGTGCCACTGGAAATGCACAGGTTCTTTGTATCCCTGAGCATTTTTAGATGCATTCTTTAATAAGCTTTAGTTCATAACAAGCTGATGAACTACTTCCTGCCCAGCCTCCCAGAAAAAAAGGTGCTGAGCCCTGACTTCTCTATTACACAACTTATAGACAGCTTTTTATCCAAGAATCACATTTAACCTGAAAAACCAGGCACGCCATGCTAAAGGACCTGAGTATTTCAAAACCAAAGAAGTCTAAGCCTGAAAAAAAAATTTCACCATATTGAAACTATGAAAATATATTTGTTGTTCTTGACAAATCACAAAGAAAAAGATTCAGTAGTCGTTTCCACACATGCTTTCAGAGAGCAGCACAAACACACAGGAACTGCTGATATTTTGGCAGAAGTGCCAGATAGATCAATACTATTAACAACTACTGCCAGTCTCTGCAATCTCTCATCTCCTGCCTTGTAAACTTTACTAGGTTCATTGTTTATCATCATTATTACTAAAGATAATTTTGTACTAAGCTAGCAGACAGCATCTAATACCAGAAATGTGCAGATACAAAGAAAGATTAAATGTTCTGAGTTCCATTAAAAATCAAACACCAATCCACTAAATTCGACTTAGAGAAAAAACAATTTTTTTTCAGAACTGCAATAAAAACCTCTAATTCTCACAAAACTGTTTTTGACCCAAATGCTTATACCGACTTCAATCTTGTATGAATCAATTATTAAGAAGTTCTACCTTGCAATTAAAATTATTCATCACTATAAATATTCAGGAAAAGGTTGTCTTTGTTACAGAATTGTTGATCTTAAGACTACTGGGTTAATAAAGCATAATTAAATCCAGGCATTTAAATGCAAGCATGCAGGGCAGAAAATTACCTCAGGAACAAGATTATTTTGAATTCAACTCCTTGCTTTAGTGGTTTTGGGAACTGGCAAAACAGGAAAATCCTGAAAAGGGTGTTTAAACACCTAACCTGGGTTTTGTTCACTTAAGACACGTTAATAATCCATTGCTAGTGGCAGTTCTTTTGTAAGAAGGGACATCAACAACTGACAAGATTCTTTTTGCTGAAGAGGCTCTTTTAAAATATATGCTTACTGCAAAGCAAATCAACTAAACACACACTGTAAGAACTGATGTAACAGGTAGATGGAGCAAATTAATCTGCAGCACAAGTTAGATTCCCCCCTCCAACAAGTTACTTCAGAGAAGCTGCTAGGGGAGTCAAGATACACAGGCGCCTCTCATTTCATTGTGCGTGTATGACTGGGATGTGGAATGCGCTCTCACTGTGTTCAGACCTGTCCCAGATTTCCCTCTGATTTGAAACAGGAGGGAAAAGAGCCTCCCTCTCCCGAGTGCTGGCAGACATCCCCCGTGGGAGGGAGAGTGGGCTCTCACCATCAGGTTCAACGGCATGTTCCGAATATCTTTAAAGACAGAGAAACACCCGGCTCTCGGCGAGACAAAAGCGGCTCACGCCAGGCACCCGCAGCCCGGCTGTCCCGGACGAGGCAGGGAAGAAGGAGCTCGGGATCCCGCACACCAAAGAGCGGGCACGGCCCTGAGGGACCGGATCCCCAGGAAAGGCTGCCTTAAACCGTATGGCCGGGGGAAGTGCGTTTAAATTTCTGTGTGCGGGAACTGGAAAGCGGATTAAATCCCACCTGTGCCCGGAGGCAGGCAGACAGACACACTCAGGGAAAGGACAAACAAGGAAAACCGAAGCCCCACACGGCAGCTGGCGAGGCCAAGGCGGTTCAGGTGTCGATGTGAGGGAAGAGGCTGACGGAGGAGACTGCAGAGTTCAAGTTCCCTCCCCCCCATTTACGAGGAAAGCGGGCGGAACCGCCCGGATCGGGGCTCCTCGGGTGTGAGGAGGAGCGAGAAGCGACGGCTCGGGCTCCCCCAGCTGAGGGCAGCGGATGACCCTGCCCCGCCGTGAGCTGAGGGGCGGGCGGAGCGTGAGCCCCGCGGGCCAGGGGAGCGGCGCTCCGGCCCTTCCCCCGCTCCTTTTCTTTCCCCTCTCCACTCGGGCGAGCCCTATTTCCATTTCCTCTGAGCGGCAGCCGAGGGCGCTGCTCGGGGCCGGGCGGGAGAGGGAGCGGCAGGAGCCAGCGCCGGTAGTGCCTTGTTCTCTGCAGCCAGGCCAGAGAGGGCTGCGCGCCCCGCGCCCCCCGCCCGGGCTCACCTCCTCGATGGCCGCCACCGTGTTCCTGCACTGGGCCATCCGGGTGGTGAAGTTGGAGGCGGTGGGTGACTTGTAATCCTCATTGGTCTCGGACACGAATTCCGACACGGAGATCTGGTCCGGCATGGCGGGGCGGGGATGAGCGAAGGGAGGGAGGGGGAAAGCAGGCGGCTCCAGGGGCAGGGAGGGGAGGGCGTAGGGAGGGCTCCCCCTCACATCGCTCGGCAACCGGCGGCGGCGGCAGCGCCCTCCTCGCAGCCCCGCTGTCTGGAGCGGTGTTGTTCCTCCGCCGCCACACAAGGAAATTCCCCGCACCCACACTCCTCCTCCTGCTCCTCCCGCGCGGTCACGCAGCACCAGGGGCCGGGCACACGCCCAGCCGCGGAGCTGCCTCCCCACCCCGCCCTCCCGTTCGCTTTCTCCCTCTCGCTTTCCTCCTCCTCCCTCGCTCCCTCACACGCTCGCGGGGCGGGGGCGCGGCCGCGCGACCCCCCGGCAGCCCCCGGAGCGGACCTGCCGCCGCGCACTCGCCACCGGCGCCCGCCCTGAGAAGATGGCGGCCCCCTCCCTCTTTCCCTCCCTCAGCCCGTCCTCCCCGAGCCCCGAGGGGAGAGGAGGTGGCAGGAGCCGGCTGGGTAATCCCAGCGACAGGCAGGGCGAATCCAGCCGTGTAGTTCGTATCGTGTTTAACAACAAAAAACCCAAGGGCAGGGGAAGGTGAGGCGCAGTGCCTGCCTAGCAGGAGGGAGAGCAGGTTGAAGCCCACAGGACAGGTCTCCGCACTGTCCCCTCCGGGACTGCCCGCAGGTGCAGAGACAGTCTCTTCCCTCACAGCTCGTAATTTATGTTTCAACAGTTTAATCTGTTTTACGAGTTCGTTGTCTAGTTTCGAGGGAGCTAAAGAGAAATGTCGTTCTCAAAAGGTCCATGCAAAAATACTTTTAGGCTAAGTAACGTTTAAATCTAAATTCTTAAAAAGCTTTTTCTCTACTCAAGGAATAAGAGCTATCCGAGGAGGTGCTTTATTCTTCAGTATAGAGCCACAAGAATCACTCAAGGCAAAAAAGGTGAAACTCAGCCCAAGCTGTAGCATTTGTGACTGATGCAGCAGAAGGGACACTGGCAAGGTGTCACTGAACGAGCCTGGTACTGTTTGCATTGGGAATACGGGCATGTGATCCATGGCAGTGGTTTCTTTTGGCCTCAAAGCCCTTAGGACTTCTAGCTGATTTCTGCAGAAAGCTTCAGAAGTCTGTATTTTGGCCCAGAAACTCTCCTGTGGCTCTTTCACTTCCCTCTCTGGTGATAGTTATTAGCTTTCTATAAGTGATTCTTTATTACTCTGTTTTTAAACTCTTCAGGGAATTCAGATGAGTAAGCAGGTACTCTTTTGCTGCCTTTTGTAAAATGTCCAAATAAATAACTGTAAGCCTGCCCAGATGTTACTGCCCTTTGCAATCCTTGCTAGATCCTTTAGCATAAATAATAAAGCTTGTCAACTATATTTATTTTCCTGGTTGTAGTAAATCAGATGAATGAATGCAGGATCTATCTGCATGTTCTTTCAGATTTTAAACTCTTAATAGTTTTTCCATCCTAATCATTCCGTATTTTCTCCAATGAAAGTCACCACTGTTGTTTTGCTTTTAACTTCTTTGCCACTCTCCTTGTTAATACTTATGCATGATCAGTTACTATGGCGTATAAAGGTACACATTGTTCTGCTGCTAATGCATTGAATTTCTTGTCTGTATTTGTACGTCACATAATAAATAAGTATAGTTGAATATAAATATTAATTCTTGTTAAAAGTATGTGATCTTACATCTTCATTTTTGCATTAGCTGATGGTGGTACCTTTAAAGCAACACTTATCACACTATTACCCAAACTTAGTAAACACTAGCATTCTTAAACTGCCTACCATATCTTCCAGTGCAGCATATTTATTTTGATATTTTGAAGGGGATGAAAAACTTGGGATCTGAAAGGCAAATACTCCTAGACTTTGACTTTCTGCAGCAGCTCTTCTATCAGACATAGTGCAAATCTGCAACATAATAATGCAGCCTCTAGTGGTTGCATCCACAGTTTGATATTGGAGTATATGCAATTGAGATGGTGTCATGGTTTGACTCCAGCCCAGTACAAAGCAACAAAGTGCCACACAGACACTCATCACTGCTGCTCTGCCCAGTGGAAAGGAGAATCAAAAAATAAAGGAAAAAAAATGTGGGTTGAGCTAAGAGAAGTTTAATAATGGAAAAAATATTATAACAATAATGATTATAATAGTAATTTTATTGAGAAGGAGAGAGAGAAAGGACTAAAACTGAAGATGAACAAACGATACACAGGACAATGCTCACCAGCTGCTGGCCAATACCTGTCCCGTCACCGAGCAGTGGTTGATGCCCCCAGCCAACCCCAGTTTATATGCTGAACATAACATTCAGTGGTCCAGAACATCCCTTTGGCCTGGTCAGATCAGCTATCCCAGTTATGCACTTTCCTGGCTTCTTGTGCCCCTGCTTGCAAGCAGAGCATATGAAAATGGAAAGTCCTTGATTTAGAGTAAGCACTATTTAGCAACAGCTAGATTGGTGTGGTATCAACATTATTCTCATACTAAATTCTAAACACAGGATTGTGCCAGCTGTGAAGAAGGAGATTAACTCTGTCCCAGCTGAAAACAGTACAGACAGTACCATCATGCAATGAGTCTTTGAATTCTACAGATTCTATTTTGTACAGCAGGTTAGATTAGATGATTGCAGTGGTATCTGATCTTCTTCTGTCTTTAACTTAGATTCAAAAATTTGCCATCCCAATGAAACTGCAAGGCCTTTTTCTTGACAGACTGTACATTTGCCTCAGCTCTTTATGTAGCTAAAGACTTGTGCATGGATAAACTTTCTAGAAGTTGTTTAGACTTGATATCAAGACTCAACAGTTTGGAGAATTCCCTGCTTCTGTTGTGTTTTAGGACATCAGCTAATTTGCATCTACAGCTATTATTATTCCAATTTTTCAGTAGTTAAGGAACTATTTGGTACTCAGACTTTTCTGCTTGTAAGGATTTTTGTACACAGGCATGAAATAATTTACCAGCTTATTTCTTGATAAACTAAACTGAACAACTCCCCTCTTTTAAAGAGGGCAGAGTTAATTTGAACTGCTTTGCATTGGCCACAAACCCAGACTGAGTATCCAGGTGGTGACTGTGAGTCAGCTGACACATGGCACCTCATTACTCTGCAGTAACACTTTTATTAGTGTGTGCAAGTCCTCTGTCTCTCACTGAAAGGCTGTTTTCTCAGCCCTTCCATCATTTTTACAGTTCTAACACCTCAATAAATTATTCTCCTGGTTCTCTACTCTTTCATTGTTATATTCAAGAGTATCATTATACTTTCTGGTCCCAATGTCATGCTCAGGCTCACCTAACCCTAAAGTCTGGCCTTTAGGTATTTATGAATGATACTTAATTTCAACACCCCATTCTTCGAACCTGTGAATAGATATTGAAGTGGAACGCCTTGATAATGAGACAGCTGTGAACAAAGCTTGATTTTGTCTCTAGGTTTTCCTGCTTGCTTCCTCACCATGGCTCTTCCTGTTCTGGTTTTGGACTCTCCCTCCTTCCTTCCTTCCTTCCTTCCTTCCTTCCTTCCGACACTTCCTTCCGACACTTCCTTCCGACACTTCCTTCCGACACTTCCCTGCCTTCTTTGACCCAGTCACTCAGTTAGAGATCTTCTACTAAAGAGAAATAAATAAAAATATTTTCCAAAGATTTATGCTTTGCACATTGCTGAAAAGCTTCTAATCTCCTGGATACACACTGACTACAGCTCCATTAATCAGAATACTTGATTTGTACAAACATTTCTCCCAACACTGACTTCAAAACAGCATTAATGGTTACATCATTCAGTCTTGTTAAAAACATGTCAGATATTCAAAATAGTAAGACAGATTTAAAAATAACTGATTTTCTTATATTTCTGTTTATTTGTATGGTTAGTTTTGAGTCTTTAGAAATCTTATCTATATGTCAAAATCTTTATTTGCAGCACTGCTAATAAGTGAGAACTCAAACTGAGGACCAGGTGCTATAGAAACAGAACAATAAGGCAGCCTCTGGAGATCTTGATATTTAAAATTAGCTAATGAAAGGCAATCAAGTGAATATAAGGAAGTACTGGGCCGTTGTTGGTCTGTATTACAGTCTATGATCTTCACACACTGCTGCCCAAATGTTTCTTTAAACATTTTAAGTAGGATTTTCAAGAAGGATTATGTGATAGATTGGTGTGTTTAAGGGGGAATTATTGCAAGAATAAGGGTCAACATGAAAGAAAGTGCAAAAGACTTTGTGTCCTTGAAATTTAACGTGTCAGAGTTGGAGGTAAATGTCATGGATGAAAGGAAAAATTAATGTCTGTTTAATGAGAGGACATGCTAATGGACTTGTGAGAATAGCAGGGAAAGAACATGATGATCTGGTTGGAATATGATGATCCCTCAAGCAGCTGCCTAGGATAGGACCCAAAACGTGTAAGGTTTTTTTTTTTCAACCCACAGCAGTTGTGTCATTATTGCCCTCCACTAACCAGCTCCATGACAAATTGTTTCTATTTGCTCTTTATTTTATGTCAATGGTTTTTCACAGGATTTCTCTCTTTGGTAGCTTTAGATAGTTTGAGGAAATATTTTTTTCTTGGCCTTCTTTGTGCGTACTCAGTGCTTACAATGATTCCGAGGTATATTTGTTAATTCTACTAAGGGTGTTTTGAGGGAACACAACAAGAAGATGGTTCATAGAAAATCTCATTAGCGTCACCACTTATCTTTGAACTTTAAAAATAAGCATGCAAATAAATGTAGTCTGGCAGCTGCTAATTACTGGGTGACGATTTTCAGGCAGGTGGATGTTAAACTCAGGAAATTTCTATAGTACATGTAATTCATAACAGATTAGTAAAACACTGTGGTGAGCCTTATTAGTGGATTCTGTCATTTCATCCCAATTTTTACATTCTTTCCATGAAGTATCAATCCCTGGTGTTGGTTGTTCAGGGAAACACTTTCAAAACAGCTTCCACTTTTGAAAATTTGTTACCACAGTTTAAGAGAAAGGTTTTTCATGATTTCTAAATGTATTAATCCCCAGAAGAGCAGATACCTGGTTATTTTAAAATCTTTCCTTAGGATTTTGGAGGTTTAACTCATGTGTTAATGATACCAATTACAAACATGTAACAGCTTTAGAATAGAAGGTATGTCTGCTCTTTTAGAATTAACTTGAAAATAATTCCTATTTGAAAATTCATTTGGTCTCATAGGACTATTTCCAGAGATTTATTTCTACAAATTAGTGCAAATTCTACAGATTAGAAAAGTTAGTTCAAAAAAGTATGTTTTTTCAGGTCCTTTTGCATTTGGAAGTGCCAACTTAAAAATCTGGTTTAAACACATGTGATTGTATGCTTTTCCCACCCTTACTACATTTTACATCATGTTCCTTTGCATTTATCTCAGACTTTTGCGGAGAATTTTAAAATATTTATTTTGCCTAGTATTAATGGTAACAGCATCACTTGTAATTGAAATAGTAGTAACAAAAGCAAGAAGGAAAACATGGAGTAGAGTGTTGGCATTTTTTCAATTTTCCTCAAAGCTCCCCAAAGATATTATTTAAACCAGCAGTGGGGGAGCATGCTACTCCAAGGGTGGAACTGGATAGGACTGAGTCTGTAACATCTTCCAGTATGATCAGAATTTTGCTTACTGAGATTTGGCAAACCTACACCACACGTTTTAATTTCAATTCAATATTAATATCTTAGGGTCACAGTATTTGTAAGGTATGCCCTGGATTATGTGTGCAGTGCTGTGTGTTATCTTCCAGGATGCCCTCGAGCACCGCCCCTCTCATGGAGCCTGGGGCTGTGCTGTGTTGTTCAGATCAAACCTTAGGCCCCTGGGCCATCTCAGGAACACACATCAGAGGGGAAGCCCTCAGGGATACCCACTGCTGAGGGTACCTTGCTACAGTCCCAGAGAGATTCTTCTAACATTCATCTGCAGAGCTTGTGCTTCCCTTGGTGGGGCTGCTCCCTCACCCTGTGTCACCATCCCTAACCACCACAGCTGTTCAGTCTCTGCACTGGGCCATAAACCAGCCTGTTGAGACAAGGGGAGGAATGTAACATTTGCAGAGGGAAACTCAGTCTTTCTGGTACCCAGGCAGTTGTAAATACCTCTGCAGTCACAATGTTCACAAGAAGCACATCCTGAAGGGTCACTTCTCAAGCCTCAGATCATGCTGAATCACATCGTTCCTGTCAGCAGCTCAGCTGTGTCTAAAGACTGCACAATGGAGGTACCCTTACATAGACATGACTTTTTTATCTTATTCTGATCCTACAGCTCCAGATCAACAATGAAAATAGCCAAGGTCAGCAGTCTGTGGGCCACTTTTTCACTCATCAGACCATATTGAATACACTGCTCTGTTGTGTCAGATCCCTGATGTATAGCTTGAGTTAAGGTGATTTCTCTTCTGAGAAATTAAAGAATTACAATTCAGTGCCAGAATCAGCAAAGTTTCAGGTAACAGCATTTACATGGAAGACAACTGGATGGTGTTTGGGAATGAAGAGACATTAGTTCCCATGGGTACAAAATGAAAAGATGATGAATGTTCTCAGATTCAAGAATTTTTAGAAAGAAAGAAAAGCCTGTACTGTTGTCAAACTCAAGGTACCTTTATTCCTCTCATAAATTTGCTGTGAAGGACCGATTCCAGAAACTCAGTTCAGAAAACAGCAGTGCTCCATTGCCCCACTGGAATTTAGAATCTTGAAATTGGTCTGTTTTCAAAAAGCTACTTAGAATACTACAAAACTCTAAGAAATGAAATTCAGTAGACAAAGACTGTCTAAAATAGAGAACTAAGACTGAAGTTCACCTGGTTTTAACATGGAAAACAAGCATAGAAATTCAAAGTTTCCCCATTGTAATGAGGCATGGCTCAAAACAAAGTAGAATTTGAACAAAAGAGCATAAATCTATTTTGTTTCCCAGAGTCAGGCTTGCAATCAAGAGTCTAGCATATGAGATCAAGCACTTCATGAATGTCTGCTAAATAAAATATGATGACCTTTAAAGCGGAGAATACATTTAGAAACAAAAGTAAGCCTACAAGCCTGGCATCTTCTATCTTTGTATGGCAAAGTCCTCACTTATGCAAAAATATGCAAGATCAACTGCCTTGAATGGGAATATCTGGCAGTGATTAACTTTAAGCAACATGCCCTAGCAGAAGGTAACCCTGCCCTTGTTAGGGGCATTGGAACTGGATGATCTTTAAGATCTTCTCCAGTCCAAACCTATTCTATGATTATATAAACTAGCTGCCTTGGATGCCTGTTGTATTGTGTTTTATATGCTTTTTTATAACTGTTCTGTACCTTGGTTTATCCCAGTTCTCCCCTATTTCAGTGGTTCT
>WBNO01014344.1:8441-65369 GCA_013400575.1 Peucedramus taeniatus | reverse complement strand
GGGAGAGGGTCCCCACAGCTGTGTGTGCACAGCCAGCCGGGACCCCCGCAGGGACTCGCGGAGGCGCCTTTACGACAGATGCCTTTCAGGGGTTATCCTTTGCTACATTTTTTGCTTGCCTGTATCTGACAATCTGGAATCCATGGAAAATGGTAGAAAATTAGTTTACTTGGTGGAACAACTTCTTGGTGGCAGGGGACATGACAGGTCCTAGGCAGTACAGAAAGTAATTCTCTTCAGAGTTGTGGTTCTGCTCTTGAATTTTGCCTGAACAAGATCATAGTCCAGAGATGTTCTGGACTATGAGAGCTACTGAAACTTGTACTTAGCTATTTGGCATTCCAGGCTTACAAAAGGCCTGCATCCTCCTGGGGAAACTGATCATAGCTGCTCTGAGTGGTAGGGGAAGACCCTATGGAGACTGTAGAGCTTGGGCCAACCCCTGCCTAAGGAGGCTCAGGAGAAGGATTCAGTGGAGAGGTTATACCGAGAAGACATAGTTTGTATAGCATGGCACTGTGACTATATGCATAGACTGGAATAGAGTGTTTCAGCTGGAAGGGACCCACAGTGACCATCTCTCCAACTGCCTGACCACCAGGGCTGGCCAACATTAAATGTTGTTAAGGTTAATGTCCAAACGCCTCTTAAACACTGACAGGTGCAGGGTGTTGATTATCTCTTAAGGAAGCCTGTTCCAGTGTTTGACCAACCTCAGAGTAAAGAAATGCTTCATGAACCTCCCCTGCTGCAGCTTGGAACCATTCCCATATGTCCTGTTACTGCATCCCAGGGAGAAGAGCTCATCACCTCCCTCCCTCCCCATGTCCATTCCTCAGGAAGCTTTAAAGAGCAATGGATTCACCCCTCAGCTGCCTTTGCTCCAAACTAGACAAAGCCAGTGTCCTCAGCCACTCCGTGCAGGACATGCCTTCCAGCCTTTTCACCAGCCTTGGTCCCTCACTTTGCTAATTATGGCTGTTTCAGTCACAATGACTCTGCACTTTGTAGGTTTGAATTTAGCATTTTGTGGGTTTAAAGCACATCATTTTATTTCCTGAGCTGTCATCTAAAAATGACTCTGCAGTCTGCTCTCATCACACTTACCATAGCACCACAGTCTAAACTTTGCTTGCATCTTACCTGTATATGCACAACCTGAGTCATTACCCTCCAACACTAGTAGCTATCCATTTTAAAATGCAGTCCTGAGTATGGAATTGCTGCCAGACACTTTCAGAACTCAAGGGGAGGTCTGGCAGTATTCCTGCAGTTGCAGGACAATGGATGTAGAGACTATCCTTGAATAATGTGGTTGCATTAAATTAGACCGAATATGACAATGGAGTTTCTTAGAGTACAATTATAATGTTTTGAAGTACACAATAAAAGTATGTGGGAAATGGTGATCAGGTGAAAAAGCAAAGCATGTGGATTTAAATAATCTCTGAGGCTGTTTCAAGAACAGCACAGGCGCTTAGGCAGTAGAAAGATGTGCATGTCAGAAATGAATAGATTAGCTAGCACCTAAAGGCTTGTAGACTTCAGAGAGAAAACAGAACAAACTAGACCCAAATCAATACAGCAAGATGTGTATTAACTTTCCAGTCTTCCTTATTACTTATTAAATGCAGTTTAAGGAAACAAAATTATTTCATTAAACAGGGAGAATTGGGATAACTAACTAACCAACTTTAACTCTTTGAAGACAACTTTTATAATGGTAATAATAAATCCACCACAGGCAAAACATTCTAGCTTTGAACTTTATCCATGCAATCATTATTTTGCCACTAAAAAGAAGACCAAAAAAAATCAAATGTTTATTTATGAGGCATTTATTTTGGATAGAGAATTAAATCATAAGCATGAATTGTATATAAAACATTTGTGATAAATGGAAATAACACAGAAAACCCTGAGAAAATACAGATTTGTCTGAAGCACTGCATTATACACACTGTTAATGTTTGCTAAGTAACAGACAATCTCAATGAGGCTCACAAGGTCTTCAATATGTACAAAAACCCAGAGTGTTGTAACAAAGACCCCCTTTCACTGGTGTTATCAGCAGCTGATCCCTACTGAGCTTTGTGGGATTAGTGGCAGACAGTGACGAACTTCAGTAGAAATGTACAGACTTTTGGATGCCACAAAGCTCAGTCCTTTTACATCAGCTTTATTTGTGTTTGAACTGAGTTACTCTCTTAAGGTATCTGACAGTCTTTCTTTTGGTGTCACTATCTAATATCTAAAAGATAATGAAAAGTAGTAATGAGCACACAGTTCTCAGTAGCTAAAAGAATGTGTCATCAAGTACCTAAAGGAAAAAGAGAAAACAAATCCATTGGTAAAGTCCAGATAGGATGAAAAATGTACATAATCGTGATGTGCATTAAAATAACAACAAAAAAAAATATTGCTACCTCAAAAATTCGTTTAAATACTCCATCCAGAAAATACTAACACTTAGAACCCAAGGAGATGTAATAAATACCCTGTGCTGCAAGTAATTAACTTTTCATGCCTCAGCACAAAAGGCTCTGAGCATATTATCAATGAAGTGAAACAAATTACATACCAGCATGTTGCTTGGTGTAGTAGGAGATGACTAAAAACATTTTTTTTAATCTTTCATTTATGCTAACATAAACATTTACAATACTGTATGAAGGAAATAAAGAAATAAACACCAATAACTGACTTGCCATTAAGAATTCAAATGCAGTAGTGCTTGGATGCAGCACAGTTGCTTACTGTGATGCATGTAAGGAGCCTTAAGGCAGCCCCTTAATTCCTCTGCATTAGCATCCCAAGCAGCAGCTCCTGAAGGAAATCTGGCTCCACAGAACTAGACCGTCCATATGGGTCAAAGTAAGCTGAGAAGAGGATTTGCTTCACAATTGCTGTGTGCATGAATGGCAAGTTATGGAAAGTGTCTTCACCGGGCTGAGAGCTGATGCAATCCACTCCCTCCTGTGGAGTCTGAGCACCTCTGAAATGAGGCTACTCTGGTGTAAACTGCAAGCAACCTAATTTGATATTTATGGGTTTACAATCTAGTTTTGTCCTATAGGAGAATAATAGATTCTGCAAAAACTTATAAAAAATTCCAGTATATGCTTCAAAGCACATGTTATTATGAAGGCAGCTCAGACTTCTTCTGACACATTTTTAAGTGTTAGAAAACTTGTTGAGTAAATACTACATTGTTTCATCTCTAACCAGGGAAAAGAATTAGTGCAGTAATTGCAAAGCAATTTATGAGAGTCAATCAAGAGGTTTAGTATAGCATTCCAAGGAAATCACATGATTTCCATTCACATATTTTCATTATCTTTACACTCACAGACAACACAGCACTCTGTTTCCAAAGCTGTTGTCTTTTGATAATGCTCATAAGAGAGCCATTAGAGTGAACAGTTTGTTTCGGCCGAAGGTAGAGATTTGGTTTACAATACTCATGTTTCAAGAAAAAAAACAACAAACCAAAACAAAACCGAAAACAAATACTTACATATATATATACCTATATATAATTGAGGAAGTTCTCTAATGCAGGACGTCTGATTATTTGCCCAGATTGATCTGTGATCCTTATGGCTTTAGTTGTTCTGTTTTTACTTTTCCACATATACAACTTCAAAATCGGAGCAGTGTAAGTACATTTTACTAATGAAAATTCTTAGTTTCCTACACTTAAACAAAAAAACAGTCTAGATATTGGCAGGTCCTTTATAAAAGTTAAGATATAGGAAAAGGATAAACACAGCTGCAAACCATTTTTCAGCTTCTATAAATGTACAAAAAAAGGGTAAACAAAACAAAAAAAATGGAAAAGAAAACTAAAAAATGGAAAATAAAAATACGTAGCCCATATTTTCAAGCCAGTTATACAGGAAAATTTATGGAAACCTAGAAAGTGGAGTTAATTTTCACATACATATATAATGAAATATAAAGTGCTTGTATGTTAAATATGTATCATACTGATGGAGCCTTTATAAATGTGTAAGAGAGAAATTTATTATTTATATTGCTCCAGGACTGTACTTGATTCTTTTCAGTGAAAAGCAGGAGGATGTGTCTCCTTCCTCAAAGAATATAAATGCCTCTTAAGCAAATATATTGGATTCTGTACCTTTAAATTTGAAACAAGCTATTTTATGGGGATGGGATGGTGTGCAAAATGAAATGTAGTCATAAATGTTAAGGTTTGTGACATACTGTGTATGGCTCAAGCTGTTATATCTATTCCTATATGCATTCAATTAAAGAACCCATCTTCAATGATGTAGTCTAGCACACTCCTGGGAACTAATCCAATGTCTTTAGCTATCTGTTTCACATGAAACCAATTATTGTAATATCTCTAATGTCTAAGTGGTATTGTCCTGAGTGCTATTTTCAGCATGGTCCAAAGTATTGATTTCAATGAGCTTATCTATCTACTCTACAAATTTATTATGCTCTCAAGAATATCCATGGAGTCATATTAGCATTTTTGTATTCCACAGCCAAATGCTCAAACAAAATGTAATATGAAATAAATAATCAGCTGACTAAATTTAATGACCTCCACTTCTGTTTACACAAAATGACCTCTTTCTGGTGCTTGATCTCTCTATATCCTCATTTGGAGTTCCCTGGGACAGCCTATGTCCATTATGGGTTTTAATGCTCTGTTTTTCCCTGGTGCTTTGTGATGATAGCTCAGCTCTGCTATAGACTTCAAGCACTGTCCAGAAAACTCTGGAAAAGATAATTAAAGCAGTGTTATAGGAGTTTGCAGAAGAAAAGTTCTGTCTCTAGCTACCACAAATTGTCATTGTTTTGCAGCAATAATAAAAGGTACCCACAGGCACTGAGGTCTCAGTTGCCGCTGTTTGACCACGTCTGAGCTCATGCAGTTCTCCTTTGTGCAATTCTGCCTTTCCAGAAGTACAAGGGGGATAATTATCTGGTCCTAAAGAGTGTTTAGGCTCTGTGCATTAACATAATGCCTTTTTGTTGCAAAACAGTGTGTTGTTTTCATACACTATTGTTAGCAGGTTCTGACTTTCTATTTGCATGACAAGTGCAAGTTTGTGGAAAACTTGGAACAGCTGTGAGGCAGCTACACATCATTATGACTTCTGTTGCCATTGTCATGGTTGTTACTGGTAGCTCACTTTGACTTGCTGGCATTGTGTAAAGTGCTCTATGAGCTCTTCAGTGACCTCATATAGCAATCCTGCACTGACCTCATTTTATAACAAAGTTTTCATTTATGCTGAGATTTTATAAAACTTAGTAACAGAACAAGAGGAAAACAGATTTGGTGATGCTCTGGACTCCCTTTATTAAAGGAAAATAGCTAAAATGTAACAGAGTGACAAAACCCAGTACTTGCATCTGAAGCGCAGGAAAGGGAGGTATGCAATGATTCAGTGGCAAGGTGCAGTGGGATGACCTGGTTTTCATTTGAGTGAATTTACTGTAATGTCTCACGAGGAACTTGCCAAGAAAGCTTTAAACAAAGACAATGTTTTAGGGTCTGTCTTGTTAAGGAGGTCTCAGGATGATTTAAAGCTTTTCAGATGAGACAAGTACATACAGCAGTGTGTTGTTTCAAAGGAAGAACATGAACTTGGAGGTATGACTGTGGGTAGGCAGCAGTAAAACTGCAGTGACAGAGGGATGCCTGCATGAGTAGCATAGTAAAGGTACCAGAGTAAGACTAAATATCTGTCTGGAAGCTCATCTTGTAAGCTGCTCTTGTCACAGGTAGCCAAGACATTGCATGTCACAGTCATTCTAGGATAAAATCTCTCAATGCACTTTTGTTTTCAGTCTGAGAAAACAAAAGAAGAATTCTGCTCAGTGAATACTAAAAAAATCTTCTGTCTTTTGAATGGGCAGGACATATTAATTTTTTTAGTCTCAAAAATCCTGAGATGTCTCTCCTTTCTGATGAGTTTTCTGTTGGAAAAGCATGCAGTTATCCTTCCTTCCACTAGCACTGGACATCTATTGAGACTGGAATTCAGCCTGAAGCTGAATCAGGCTTATGGACTCAGTATTGATGGGAAATACACTTCTGTTGGCTCCTTCTGTCATATGCTTATCAAAACTGCTAATACATCGAGTGTATTTTGATATGCAACATGTAATAGAAGCAATAAATCCTTTGACTTTCACTTCATGCAGGACTGTGTAGAAACATAGCCAAACTGTAGATGTGTTTGCTTTCATTTTCCTAATTTCTGGGAGGTAAGTTCTTAAGCACTAGCCTGCATTAACAACTTATTAAATTAAGCTTTCTCAGACTGGTGGTGATAGTGATTTTCAGCTAAAACTATAGAAAATATGCATTGGAACAAACATTATCCAATGGCAGTTTTTAACAAAAAGGAAATGATTATTTATTGAATATTGCTGGAGGGGCTAAACTAGCATAAATAAACAGAAGAGAAGACAAAGGCCAAGGGAAGTACAGTCTACAAAGCTAATTTAAGCATATTTGAAACCTCTGCAAAATTCACATGAAAAATAAAAGGATTGCTTCATGATATTTTTCTCCACTTGGCCCAAATTCCTATATTGCAGTAAAAAAATCAGGATTTATCAGGACATTCATCAAGGATGAGTATACACTTATGTATAGGATTTCTCATTTAAGATTAAGAAGTTAACAAACACTTCCATGGCAAAAAAGCACCTGAAGCACCAGCTGGCTTCATCCAAAAGAAAGCACATCTATATACAGAGGAATTTGTTGGATATTGTTTCATTCTTTTTGGTTTGTCTTTAAAAAAGGAGGTAGAAATATCACTTAGATAAATAAATAAATATAGTTGGGATAGGGCACACCCACAGAAGTCTGGTACTGGTGATCTGAGAAAAAAACTGAGAAAGAAGAAGGGATTTTTAACCAGGTTTTGAATGGGAAAGATTTGAGGATGGGAGCTATAGAATTACACGTTATTACTGTGATTTTTCTTGTGTTTAGAGATAGAGAATCTGTTTGGAAATAAAGGGAAGAATCCCAGCAATTGCCCTCAAATCAGCTCCCCCTTCTCCCTGGCACAACCCCCCTAGAACCCAGTAAATTGCTCGACCTTTTGAATCACAAGGCAATAAGAGTGTGTGTTTGGAAAGAGGGGATAGGAAATATTTAAAAGATCCAGAATAAGCCTGCAGTGTACCAGGATGTCTGTTCTTCCAGGATTCATTTTACCACCAGCAAATCTGGAATCAGATGATCACAGCTTGTATTCTACATTGTCATTCAGCACTGGAGTGTAAGCAACAGCAAAGCACTAAATGACATTTCAGCCTGTCCTTTGGGACGCAACAGGCACCGCTTCCAGGCTTCCTCTCCTGGTAGCACTGCATGAGCACATCCAGGCAGCTGAAATGACACAAACAATGAGATTCAGCTACACAAATGCATGAGTAAAAGGACAAGCTAGCTGCTAAAGGACAGTAAAAAGTGGAAAAGCTCAGCAAAATTACTATTTTCATAGAGGAATTTAACTGAGGAGTAAAAATTGTTGAAAGAATTCCTGTGCTGATCCTCTGTTTCATTATTAATATTTTCAAATCAGACCATGCACATAGTTCCATAAAATGGGTTTGGTTGACAAAATAATTACTATAACCATTTTGATGCTATCTTAAAAGACAGGAGGTGATTCCAGAATGCATTTTCCCAGAGTGTACTTGTTTGTGCAACACACTGAAGGATTCAAGGAGAACTGGATAAAGAACTTAATGTTATTTAGCAGTCCTAAATCCACAGAATAGTGCTCACATAGGTGACAACATATAATATATACAAAAGTACAACTTATTAAATCCTTCTGATTTAGGTAAATATGAGTAATTATTTTTTATTTGAGTTCAATTAATTCAAGCAAATTATAGTAAAGGTGATTAAAAGAGCAATTGAATAATAACTTGAAGACTGAAGAGGAATGGTCTTGGGAGTATGGATTGCAGAGTTATCTGGGCCTCTAATTTCTGAGCAGAATCCTTTCAGTGTGCTTAGAGGGAACTCTGCTTGCAGCAATATTCTTAACCAAATCCCTGTAATTCTCTTTCATATCTAATGAACCTCTTTATTGCTTTGTTTGCTCCAGGATGCAAATACAATGATGTGTACTAACTATAAGGTCATAAAAATTTAGTCAGAGGTGGCACAGGTCACCGATTCATCCCAAGATTGTATCACCAGCTTCCTCACAGGCCTTGTCTGACCAGGTCCTTAAAACTTAGTGAGTGTGATTGCTGCACCCAGCGTAATTCCACTGCTCTGCTCCTCTCCACTAAGAAGTTCTGAAGACTATTATGAGGCTTCCCTTTGTTTTTCCTCTACAGGATAAACATCCTTTATTCTTCAATTCCTTCCTTGTGTTTCTAGACCTCCAATTGCTTTTCTTGCTCCCTCATGGGTTCTGTCCAGGTGATGGTATCTTCTGTGATTTTGCTGGAGAGAGAGCAGGTGATGGAGTGGCAGGGCCAGTGGCCAAGGGATCTCTGCACTTTGTGCCACCTTCTGCTCTCCTGCATCTTCCTCCACCACCACACCATGGCATTTGTGCCCTACCTGTGGCAGCAGTTATATTTCCCAGCACAACAAGATTCCTTCTAGCACTGAAAAATCCTTCTGAGTGAGGAGCAGTGGATTGTAAGAGTCACTAGATGGGATGGACACAGGACACAGGACGGAATCTTAACCTTCCCTCCGTCTTTCAGACCTGCCCCTGCCTTTGTGTAGCTCAGCCCTTGTTACATTTTAACAAAATCTGTTACACTTTAACAGCTCTGGGTTGGCTGCACTTTTGCCAAGCAGAAAAGTTGCAAGAGTAAATTGGAGGATTATTAACATGGTGCTGGGAATAATCAGTGAACCTGGGGGATCTCTGTGCCAGGTCTGGCAGAGGCTGGGGGTCCAGGGTGGGTGCAGGAATAACACTTTAAAAAAAACTAGGAGCAAGGTTTGCAGAACACAATTGTTTACTGCTTTCACTGCAGCACAGGGATAATTTCACCGCGCTGCAAGCAGCGGTCAGGGCTGTGCTCAGCTCAGTCGGTCAGGGCGTTCTCCTCACCTTCCCCTCCCATTTGTCCCGGGTGAGTGAACAGGCTGAGGCAGGCACAGCTGGTGACCGGGGCTCCATTTGGGCTTCTTGTCTCTGCCTGGTGCCATCTGCTCCTCTTTGCTCCTGCAAATTCCATGCAGGAGACAGCAGAGAAGCAGAATCCTTTTCAAGTTAGTCTGAGATTTTTCTTCCCTTTAAGGAATATTCTTTTGGCCTTCAGGTGATCAAGCACATTTTCTCCAGCCACCCGTGGATGCTCATCCCACAGCTGTGAGACACCTCTTTTCCCGTGGGATGATTTCAGAGGGGGAGTCCCTTTATTCACATGGCCACAGTAACTTCCTAAAGTCTTAGTTGAGGCCTCTCTGTTTGCAGTGCTGTGGCAGCTGGAGCTGGTCACATCCGAGCTGCTGAGTTCCTGCTGCCCCATCAGCCCCAGACACGTTCCCATCCCTCACATTGCACAAGCCCATAGAATTATGTGGTGAGCTGACTCTGAGAGCTGGCTGCTCTGACAAAAAAATAATCATTATCTTGGCACAGCCAGCTGTCAGCCCCCTGAGCTGTCTCAGCATGTGGTTGAATTAGAAGCAATGGTAGCAAAACAAAAAACAAAAAAAAAAAAAAAAAAAGGAAAGAAAGAATGGGAATGTAGATGGGAAGTCCTGCAGATGGCAGAACTACAGCAGATTTAGTGCCACTGATAGCCAGACAATTGCACTGTCCCTTTGTGATGTGTGTGGTGAGCTTTGAATGGGCCCATTCCTCTCACACAGCTCTCTGGCCACTTCCAGGCTGATATCCAGCCTACTGCTGCTGCTTAAGGTAGAGGTGAGCATGGCGTGTTGCTCATGTGGCAATAGGTTGGAAATGATAATGATAAACATTGTATCTGCTACTAAGTGAGGTGGTAAAGGTGGGTGATTGAGCACAGATCTCATATGATTGTGGAAACATGGCCTAAGTATATAAGTTTCCATCACTTGCTCTGAATTCCCTCTCATGTCTTCTGAATTTTTTTTCCTACGAGTCCAAACCACTTTGAATTCTGATCCTGTCAACCAATATCCTTTCAGTCTTCTGCAGTTTCATGTTGTTTGTAAATTTAATAGAAATGTTGCCTAGTCCATCATCCAAGTTACAAATGAAACTTTGAATGAAACTGGACCTGGGCCAGATTTCTGTAGCCCCAAGCTTGATATAAATAGGCTTCTTGACCAATCCCTCAATTTAAACATTGGGTCCATTAATAACTACTCTTAGCATATTGGTGTCTAATTAGATTTTGTACCTACCTTCCATTACTTTCAACTAAATCTTCTGACATTCATCCCTCCCAGCTGCATCCCACCTTCACTGTATTAATGGATTCTCATATACCAAGATGATAAGCATTTTCAGGGGCAGTTTATTTCACCTCTAAAGGCAGCTTATTTCTACACTTAAGGCCACCTGAATACATAGTAGCTAATCTTCCCACAATGGTGGGAAATTAATATGGTGATTTCACAACAGAGTGACAATAAATAAATTACCTGTCACTGGTCTGCAATTCTGTGAGCATTTGCAGAGTCTGGAATTCAGCATCTTCCCCATCCCTTTCTTTCATGCCTGTGAATGAAAATACCTGCTGACTTTTTTCACAGCAAAGCAAAGGAAGCAGAGCCTCATTAGTGGTGGCTGTTCTCCATAGTTTTGCAGACAGCAAGGCTGTTTATGCCTTCCTTTGTGGAAGTGGGGCATGTATGTGGCATCCCCATGGCAGGAGGGCACACACGTTGTTTAAAACAGTAGCTCCTTGCACATTTTGATAACCAGTTGAGGTTGCAAACCCAGCTGCTCCCACAATCAACCTTTTTATCTTAATGTTATGACAAAGCATCTTCAGTGTTGTTCTTTGAAATACTCTGTTGTTCTTTTATCTGACTGTTTTATAGTTCCCTACTTTCTGCAGGTAATTGGCACTAAAGGGAAGGAGCTGGCAGGTAACCCCTGCCTCGTGTACTCAGTTTAGAGATTGCTTTCATTGTAAACTGAAAGCCAAAGACAAAGGTGCATGGCAGTGGAACTATAGAAATAAAGTCAATAAATAATAGCTAAAGGAAGAGAAAAGGCCACTCAGTCTTTCCTTCCACAGGATTCTGAGGAAAGCTTAACTGCAGGCTCCAGACCAATTCAATTCCACACATGAACCAGTTGCCATCTCTGCTTTTGCCCAGTGGCCAGGGCTTGCAGTAGGTTGTGTCTAGAGGCAGTGCTGAGAGAGAAGGTATTAAAGTGTACACATGTATGCCACCAGTCTTGAAGGCACAAAATCTCCTGTACACATAAGCAGACAAGCATCTGAGTATAAAACACTTAATTTAGGTTTGCTGTCAGCAGATTTGTATGGTGATACAAGTTCACTGTGGTGATGGTGTTAAGCTCGGAGAAGTTATTTTCTCTCTTTTTATACAAGAGAAATTGTAGAAATCACCAGATTTTTTTTCCCTTTCTAACTGAATTATCTTGCTGATGGTGATAAAGAAGTCTCTGTAGTAAGAGAGACAGAATTATGTCACAGCAACATGCAGTCAGTCTCTAAGTCTGCCAGATATTTCAGTTTTGACCTTTTCTGTCTGCAGTACTGGAGTTAATTATAACTGGACAGTACTTACCCCTTTTAGTCTTCACAGAAATCTCTTAGCCAAACTTCTTGCTAATGGTAACATAGTGTCTGCTCATAACTTCTGTGTTTTTTGAAGCCTGTGTTGGCACCATTGTAACAGAGCATGATAATGACCTTCAAACTGTGTTTCACTGAGATGTCACATCTGGTATTCACTTAGCACACTGAAACTACACCAGCATGGTACAGGGGACATGAATCCCCTTTGCCCTGCACCTTGCTAGGTAACACATGTTCCTATAAAATCAAGGTAAATATGATACAACTCTGATATTTAATATTTTATAGTCAGTTTCTGGGATATAAATTAGTACCTCACCAGGAAGAGGTGAAAAACATCCTCAGGCAGAAGGGCTTTAAGTCTTGATCTTCCCCTGTGGCAGAAAATCCTTGGGGTGTGATACTGCATGTGTAATTGGGATTTAGAATGTTGGAAACTGCCAGAGAACTTCCAGAAAGATGTTGATACTACCCCACTATTTAGAAGTAGTAGGAAAAAAGTAACAGGAAAGCTCCAGTCACCAAAGGAAACTGACTGTCTTGAAAGAGGAATTTAATCTGACAACTCTGAACAGGAACTGATTTCTCAGAAAAATGTTCAAGATCTCTTTAAGGGGATGTCTCCTGGAGAACATTCAGTTATTGTTCCCTGCAAGCAAGAAAAAGATCAGAGTCACAGTAAGGGCTGTGTGGGAGGTCCTTTACAATACGATTTGATTATAGAAAAAGGAGTATGTGTTTCATTCTGATTTTACTTCCTGAAAGAAGAAATAAAATGCTTATGAGAAATTTATTCCTAAATTAAGTGAAATCCACCACAGTCTAATATTTTTAATGCCAAGATATCTGCCCACAGTCTAATCAGAAAGACATTTTATTAAGCAAACAACATCTGACATTACTATTGCAGTGTCAGCCTACTCTTGCTGTAATGAAGCACCCAATAAAGCTACATAGGATGTAATTTTAGAGTTTTCTAAGCTGCTTATTTCACAGATATGGAGATTTCCTCCTTAAAGCAGAGGAAGTAGAAATATCAGTACCTGCTGTTGTAGGTTACCACCCTCCAGACTTTCTATGAATAAGATCTAAGATTTCAAGCTTCAAGCACTCATTAATTTTTTTAGCTCCCAGTAACTACAATATCCATTTTATTAAAACCTCTTTGAAGATTCTCAGCAAGTTCATGAAATCCAGCTATTTCTGATAAAATTGACTAATATTGGGAGGTTTGCCTTAAGGATTTACACTTCTTTGTCAGTTAAGTTAAAAATCTGTTTGACCCAAAGCACCACAATACAGCAAGGATGCATCCCAGAGGACAAGATGAAGTGTAGAGAAGGAATCCTATAAGGGGGGGTGTGGTTAATTTTCAGAGTCATAGCTCCTCTCCACAACCAACACTTATTCTGTTGGCTTAAACATTGAAGACCTTGGTTTGTTGTTTGCTTTTGGTTTTTTTAAATATTTTTTCCCTAAATTTCAGGCTTTAAGATAAATCTACAAATTACATCAAAGTAGCAAACACACTTCAGCTGCAAGTTTCCAAGGCTTTATTATGAACAGTGATCTGCAGAAGTGTTGTTTTAACACCACTGCCTCATAGACATTCTGGATAATACTCATGTCACCTATTTATTGTCAAAAAATATTTGCAACATCTTGCAAAAAGATTTGGTCATTTGCCCATAGCCTAAATTTAATGTGGCTCAAGATGTAAATTTCACTGGTTTAAGCTGTTGCACTTTATTAGAGACAGCCACTACATCTTAAGCATTTGTTTTTATGTGGTTTCTTACAGACATGGAAGAGACTAATTTCTCTCCCCAAGCATGGGAATAACAGCTGGTGTCAGTCAGGTAGAACTGCCAGGGTGTGTATGAACAGACAGTCCAAGAGACAAGAAGATTTACTTTGGAAACACAGAAGAGAAAACAGCCAAAATGTCCCTTTTCACTACTGCTTGGGCAAGAATTTTCTCCTTCCTTCTTCATCTTCTCCTAAGCCCAGAACAGTGGTTGGGAGTTATTTCAAATGTATTCATTTCCACCTTCAAATTTGAAAAGGGAGTTTGGAACAAGGACCAGGCTGAATGTCTTGCAGGAGGAGCTTGAATTCCCAAAACCTGAGCAAAATGGGCTCTCACAAAATATGTAAACTTTGCTTTTCCATTTAAAGGCTTGTGATGGATGAGTAGTCAGAAAAGCAGACATAAAGTCTCTCAGTCTCTAAAATCTAAGAGTATGTTCAAGTGCTGGCTTCCAAAAACACTTTTCTGTGCTGCAGCAGAAACTTACTGTGACTGTAGAGTCTTGGTAGTTTTGTGTGGTATTTGCAGTCTACCAGAGATGTTCCTGCAGGGGGCTGGGTCAGTGAGAAGCTGCTCATGAAGCCAGCCAGCATTTCCCATGACATGTGGAATATATTAAGAAGTGGTGGCTTAGGGTCCCATGGTGAGGAAGAACAATTCTGGAAAACTTAGAAAAGGTGAAATAATTGACTGGACTTGAGGCAGCGTCCTACAGACCTTGAGGATTTCTCATATTTAGATTTTATTCTTCAGAGAGTTCTTGACTGAAGAAGTTTTGTGAAAAAACATCTGTTTTCCAAGGCACTGGTTCATAGAAAAGCATAAAAAATTGGAATATGCAAATCATTTGCATAGCTTTTCCCAAGAAAGACAAGAGATTTGGTGAATCTCCACTCACAGAGCACTTTGTGTGAGAGCATGAGGCTGCCAGACCAAGTCTGGCAAGGCCTTTCCAGCTTTTGGTCATAGCTCTGCCCATTTCATATCTCCATGATCCATTCTTGACCAGCTAAAGGGGTGTGAGTTCCCATCACAGAAACCCAACCTGGGACATGTCTGTTTGTGCAGGTATAGAACACAAGATGCATGATCAGACCCCAGTCTGGTGGCTGCATGATTGCAACATGCAATTGCAAACTGATTGCATGGTGGCAACAGATTGCTTTGTTTCAACACCCTCTCTCTAAAATTTTATAATGTCAGGTTAAAAAGAATATTTGTAAGTGGAAAAATAAAAAAAAAATGAAGTGAATAGTGTTTTTTTCTGCCTCTTTGAAAGGTCAATATATTAAGGAAGGAAGCATTTCACTTCTATGTAAAATGCCTGTTTATAATTATTATATTTATAATTATAATTCAAATATTTAAGAATTTTTTATTTTTACAAGTACTTGTAGTGACAGGGCAAGGGGGAATGGATTCAAAGTAAAAGAAAGTAGGTTTAGATTAGATATTAGAAGAAAGTTCTTCACTGTGATGGTGGTGAGGCACTGGAACAGGTTGTCCAGGGAGGTTGGAGATGTCCCATCCCTGGAAGTGTTCAAGGCCAGGCTGGAGGGAGCTCTGAGCAACCTGATTTAGTGGGAGGTGTCTCTGCCCATGGCAAGGGGGTTGGAACTACATGGTCTTTACTTACTTCCAACCCAAACTATTCTATGATTCTATGACCCTGGGATTTTAGAAGTGTCCTGATTTAGAGCAAAATATTAAAAAGTCTCAGTGATTTTGTTTCTGATCAGTTCTAATTATTTATGACATTTTCTGCACCTACATATGGGCAAAACTTCTTTATTTCCAAGCAATTTTGTCAGATCTTTCAGGAAATTGCAAAATGAGTGAGGTGTGCATAAATTCCAAGTTGTCTGGTGCCTGTGACAGCAGTGCAGGGGACAGCCTGGCTCTGACCTGCAGGACAGCTGGGTTTCTGTCCATCTGCACCAGCCTGTTCTGACATGGGTGAGATCATGGGGCATCAGAAGTTCCCTGGTTATGGTTTCCCAGGAGCCTCCCCACAGCAGTGCTCCCCTTCACACAGCTCCTGGGCTTGAAATTCCTGCCTCCTCCAAAAGTCCCTCTTCCCCTGAAAAAGAAAGTGCACTTAGTCCCCATTTCAGCCTGGGTAAGTGCCAGGATGATGGCAGGAGATGGAGCTTTGGGCAGAAATTCAGGTAATAAGTGGCCTTTGTGGCAGATTCATCAGAGGAGTTTGTCAGACACTGTTTGCTGCAGGGATTCCGGGGGGATTTGGGTTGAGATTAACCAGGACTGCTGACTGCAGCCCAGCTCTGTGCTGGGCTGGCTGCTGTTCTTGCTGGTTGCTGCAGGAAGGATGTAGCTCTTTCCACACCACTGCTCCAAAGCCCCTTGCAGCTGCTCCCAGAGACCAGAGTATCCAGTTTGTTATTACAATAAATTATGTCCCAAAGTACACAGGCACATGTGTAGAACTGGAACTACTTTTCAAGTAAATGTGAGAAAGACAGGCCTCTGTGAGCAGGAACTTTTCTTCCATTGACAGCTGTCCCTCACCTTGGAGGTTTAATCTGTTCAAACTCTTGACCCATTAAAAAAATCAAACCATAAAACCCAACTAAAACAAAACCCAACTCATACAAAACTCCTGATGGATACAAACTTCCAAAATTCCACTTCCAAAAATCACCTAGTGCTTTGGCACTGAGCAGTGCTGTGTGGGAAGCAGGAGCTGAGGACTTTTTGGGAAGTTGCACACAAATCTTGTCTCTGCTTCCACTGCCTCCTGAGGACCCCGGCACTCCCAGAGCCACAAAAAAACCTGAAAACCCCTGATACTTAAGGGTTTGTATTATAATCCTGTTGTTTTAGGAATACAAAGATAATTTTTTTTAGACCTTACTCTTTACTGGCATAAGGATTTATAGCTCTGTCAGTAGCATTAGTCACAATATTTTGGATTTTTTTTCATTAACTGATAAGAGTTCTGCTTTCAGATCTGAAGTGCAGCTGAAAACCACACTCATGCAAAGAATGGTTTTAGTGATGGGTGGGAAGAACAGGGATTACCCAGGCTACTGGAAAAACTTACTCCATCCTGCAGTCAAATTCCTCATGAAGTCAAAGGGGAAAGCAGAGGCTTTCAGTGATTATAAATTAGCCTGGCAACAATAACTTCAATTATGGTACAGCCACAAGAAATTTCCCAGTCCACTTCATCCTTCCTTTCCAAAAGTTGGTTTAGGTTTCTTCTGACAGACACATATCAAAGATCTTAAGAACAATTGAGTGTCCTATTTCCTGTGTGGGACCTTAATCTTGTAAAAAATATCCATTGCACTAAAAGGTTATTTCTGTCTTGTTTTGACACTACAGATTTAAAGAATGAGATCATTTCTGTTGAATGTCCAGCTGTTTAGAATCTGCATCTCTATTTTAGAAGCACAAGAGGAAAACACAGTGTCTTTGCCAGAAAAACAATCAGATAATAAGATTGCATTCTGTTTAATTGGGAAAAAAGAATTGGACATAATATGTTGTGTGGATGAATCCGTACTGACAAGAATTCCCAACACCCAAAAATTATTTAGTCTTGAAGTGACTGCCATTCTGTGAGTCAATTTACTTTTACCTCTTGTTCTATATTTTTCCATCTTCATGCATAAGATATTGCTAATATGCTACATTTCCATGCTGAGCTAATTTTACTGATTTTGTCACAGGACTTAAGACCTTTGTTTATCTTCATCATGCCCAGTTCTGGAAGTGATAGAGGAGGAATCTTAGATATCATTTTAGTTAAAGGTTAATTTCTGATCACAATTGCTACAGGAAAAAATTATAAAAGCATAATGAACATCAGCCTAGAGTTCCCACATTATTTCTGTGCTACTCATCACCTGGTGAGTTTTTTTTAAAGCTGGGAACAAGCAGAAGAGTTTATGTGTTTTAGATCCTTACAAAATTAAAAAAAAAACCAACAGTGGAAGGTAAGTAGAAGTTGCAATGTGCAGCAAGACAATTATTCCAAATTTTACACCATGGGAAGGTGAAGGAGAAATGCTACAGGGTTTGCTCAGTGGTTGACATACAGTCACTGCCTTGCTGTTGTGGGACATTTTGGATGGAATACAACACGGTCACTATATTATCAGAGAAATCCTATTTTTCCTCCCTTTACTATTCCTTTAGATTATTTCTTATTTAACCTTGTTTATGGGCTTTCAAATTAAAGAACTATTATAAGAGTTTGAGATACAAGAATTTTAGAAATTTGAAAGATTTCAGCATGTTGGTTGATTTATTATGATGTATGCAGCACAGAGAGAGTGTTTAATTATGGCAGAAGACACTTTTCCTTTACATGGAGTTGTTCAATTATGAATTCTGTGGTGGCTCTGGAGATGGAAAGAATGATTGAGCTTGAACAATAAAGCAAGACAGACATCCCAGCTAATGCTGTACTGGGGTGTGGTAAAGACAGACCTCACAGGACAGCAAAGGACTCACACAGATACAATCACCACATAATCCATTAATTATTATTTAGAATATTTTACACCAAAATCTTAAGGCTGATAAATGGAATTGAGTTCTGATGCCATCCCTGCTGTTATGCCCTTACCCTTCTAAAGGGATATGTAGCTTGATTATGATTGCTGGAGACAAAAATACAAGTCTTACATTCAACCTGCTTTGATGATGTCTCAATGATTTGCTACAGTGAGAAACATTTACACAAAGATATACTGGAAATTAGGCAGAATTTCCTTCACACACCTTTAGCATTTTTATAACTAAAGTGCAGTCAAAATTTTAAAAAGGTTAAGTTCCACGGAATATTTTTGCTATGTTCCTAGTCTATATATTGATAATTATAAATCCCCCTCTACTTGAAGAGGTTGACCCATTTTCCTGTTTTGCTGTTGTCTGCATGAACTGAATTTTGCATCTTGAGTCTGCCACTGTCTCCTACTTGCAAATTGTCACAGTGGAACAATCGCTCTTAAATCCACAAAAGACTTTTTTTTCTTTTGCACAACATTGAATAATGTTAGTAATTTTCAGGCATCTGATGCCAAAAGAATAGCATAATTTTAAAAAGGGAACAAATCTCTGCTCTCACAGGGATAATTGGAGGCATGGGATGTGAGTGCTAAGAGGATACAAATCACCCTTCACGTTACCTTCCTGTCCTGACACCTACAGAGAATGCAACCTGGTAAAGTGCTTTTCAGCTCCTTGTTATCTCACACTGCTGTATCACCACCATGTTACAGTCATACTTTATGTCTTCTTGACCTCTGGTACAATGCCCTTTGCCTCCTTCATAACTTGTCCCTTTGGAAAGCAGAGTTTGCCAGAGGACAGTGAGCCTTTGGTGAGGACCTGGGCATGGCCTGCTGGGTCAGGCTCCTCTGCCAGCAGCACCATCACCAGCAGGGGCAGGGGCAGAAGGAGCAGCACATGGCAGCACATATTTGTAATCTGCTTTACAGGTCTGAAGAGCAGCTGGAGAGAGTAACCTGGAAGTCCAAAGTGTCCCTTGACCATTTCTGGTGTGCTGACAGAGCAAAAGAAATAGGAAGAATATATGTAAATTCTCTAAGTTCTTGATTGGAAATGTTTGGGTTTTTTTTTTCCTAAAAGTTAACTAGCAGAAATTGCATTGGAAACAACACTGGTCTTCCAATTAAAGACAAAAATATAATAGTTAATGTCTGAAGAGGATCTTGGGTTGTTTAGCCTGGAGAAGAGGAGGCTTGGGGGTGATTTTATCACTCCCTACAGCTGCCTGAAGGGAGGGTGCAGCCAGGTAGGGGTTGGTCTATTCTCCCAAGGAACAGGGACAGGACAAGAGGACACAGCCTGAAGCTGTGCCAGGATGGTGTGTTCAGGCTGGGCATCAGGAAGAATTTCTTCCCTGAAAGGCTGGTTAAGCATGGGGACAGGCTGCCCTGGGAGGTGGTTGAGTCACTGTGCCTGGAAATGTGCAAGAAATGCCTGGACAAGGTGGCACTTAGTGTATGGTTAAATTGATATGGTGGTTTGGTCAAAGGTGGGACTCAAGGTTCTTTTCCAGCCTTAATGATTTTATGATTCTATGATTCTACTCTATGATAAATCATAGAGACAAAACTTAAGAGACGCTTCAGCCCCAAGAGGGAGGCTGTCCAAAAATCTCATGGGATTTCACACAGGCAAAGGGAAGGCCAAAAGGGATAAGTTTCAATTTGATGATCCACATAAGCTGAGGCAGAAACTGCTGCCCAAATGGACACTTGATCCCATCCCCATCCCACCTCTTCCCATGCTGTCCCTTGCCCTGGAGCTTGTCTGACCACCTGGTGCTGAGCTAAGGGAGCTGAACTGGCAAAAATGCCCTGACTTGTATTTTTCCAGGGGGTAGTGTGTTTTCTGTCAGTTTAGACTTTTAAACTGTGGTTTGATCAGGCAAGTACCAGCTCAAGGGTGAAGCCAAAGGTGGGTAAGGGGAGGCAGGCTGCATTTTGGCAGCTTTGCTGTGTTTGAAACCATACCCTTATACTCATTTCTTTGAAAGGTATTTTGGTTTATAGTTCTACCATTACCAATCACAGTAGAAGAACATTCCTCTTCTAATTTAATTGTTAAATAATTTTCAAGGAGTGGGAAGCAGTAAAAATTGCTGTGGCTGTATCTACTACTTTCTTCTGTGTTCATTTGTTTATTTTTTCCTAACGCAAAAAATGTGAGAGCCTATAGCTGCCAGAGCCTTTACAAATGTATTTCATATCCCTTTTCTTTTAAATGGTTTGTGTCTTCATTTGAATAAAAGCTCTTAAGTTAGCTTTTTAGAGGAGAATGGTTCACAGAGCAATTGCCACAAATGTAAATAAATTTAATTCAAATTGTCATATTTTTATATGTCAAACACTCTTTTGAGGTGACAGTTTCTTTCTTAATCAGTATTGATATTCTTCTCTGCATTTCTTCAAGGAGTGGAGTACTGTCTGTGTTTCTCTTCCTCTTCCTAAAAATCATCTTGGAAGAGTCACATGGACCACTAATCATCCCATAATATTTTATTTTTGTCTCTAGCATTTCCAGTGTCCACAGAAAGGATGTAAAGAACAAACCCAAGACAAGCTGCTAAGCCCAGCCTGTACTTTCCAGGCCTGCTGCATGCTGGAGCTGTGATCATTGTTGTCTTGTACATTTTATAGGTGTATTCACTCTCATCAGCTGCAAATCCTTTCTGAAATTCCTACCCTGTTCCATCCCAGTCCAAATCCAGCTTGCTGTGAACTCTGCTGGAAAACCTCCTTTCCAAATTACAAAAAAGCTTAACCAGTTGGTAGTGGCCACCTTAGCTGCATGAACAATTTAAATAATATTTGTGTGTATTTCTGGCTTAGCTATGCCCCTTCCTGAAACTCCACCTTTGAAAATGAAGGAGTAAAATATTGCTTAACATGCTCTGTGTATCACAGTAAGCACTTTAAGCCTGTTCTTAGATCCTCTCATGAAAGGGGAGTTGGCTCTATAGATCTAAAATTCCTTTTAATGTTCATTACCAGCTTGAGGACTTACACAGCCTCAGGCACCAAGAATTTGCTGTCTGCATCATCATAACTTTCAGAACTGTTTCCAATATCACAAGTGCAGCACAAAATCTTTCACAGCTTAATGAAAATACAGGATATTTCTGATGTAAGACAGAGCAGCCACTCAGTAAAGTGTATTTTTTAAGCCGAAAGATATTTTTTAATTGAAAGACGAATATTAATTCAGAGATTGATAAAGATAGGTAGGTAGATAGATAGATAGATAGATAGATAGATAGATAGATAGACAGACAGATAGAAAGAATAGAGAATACATACATACACGTTGCAGCATTAATAAACCCCTCCTAATCTATGTGTGCCGGTATTTATTTACTCTTGGCTCCACCTCACGGTGTGAGGAGCCAGAGTCGCCCACGGGCCTGATGCAGCAGCGCCTCTTAGTGATGGAAGTCAATTCTGCATTTAGCTACTTCGAGGAAAGGAATATTTTTGCTTACCTTACAATTTTCTTGATTCCCAAGTCACTAACACAGCAGACAAACATTTTTACTTCCAACAACTTATACCTGAGAGTTATTGTTATTATTCAAAATACAGTTCTTGTTGTCTTTGTGGATAGGCATGGATTTGCACCACAATCTCTCCCCTTCAGATCATGGGGTTGACATTTTTCTTTTTATTTTGTTTCCAGCTTATATATACTTTTAAAATCTGAAACACATATTTTAAGTGTTACTGAAACAAATTCACATCTTAAATCTACTAAGGATGCTTTTTGATTACAAGGTATTTGATTTGCTAATAGAATTAGTAGAATTTCCAAAGAGTTTGCAGAGTTCTTCTTTAGTCAGGAATTTTTTACTGGCTTAGCTGGATGAAATTAAAGGAAATTTATTTATATATAGGTATTATATACTTATATATACAGGTATATTATATATTATATACTTTTATTTATACACAGGTATTGATATTGAAATATAACTTTTTAAACAACCTTTGCCTCTTGCTGGATTTCAGTCTGATAGTATTCTTTACAAGTGTGGTGGAGAGCAGATTATTACTGGGAGACCTGATCAACATGAGCTCAAAAGACTCATGAAAGAAAAAAAAAAAAAAAAAAAAAAGGGTACAAGAATGGAAGGTACTAAGTGAAACTCATTTAATTCAAATGCTCTCGACAATAAAAGTTGATTCTGAGTTCTTGATACAAATTACTCCAGTTAATGAAAAAAAAGGTCCATTTGTTATTTTTAGAGTCACAATTGTAAACCTTTTATAAAATCCAGAATATTTTATAGGGAAAAGCTAGTAGCCTACATATCTTCCTTCCTATGGCCAGAAATACTTCATTTTATGCCGAGTATGTTTCAGCAAAGTGATTCCCCTGGTCGGATGGGGACTTTGACACTAAAGTCCCATGCATGAGGGACTAAACTGAACATGCCCAAAGCCCTAAATACTTCATGCTGGCCTTCTGGTATGCTTTTCAAACCTCAGCATTAGAAGCTTCATTATGTGCTGGTTTAGTGTTTCCTGTGGTTCCTTATCATCTTCGTGAGGCTCGTTTCTGCCAGACTGCTTTAGCTCCTGTCGGATGAGCTGGGTCGGGCCGAGGCAGCCCCGGCTCTGCTCCCGGCCGTGGAAACGCCGCACTCGGCCCCGCTCCCTCCTCTCCGCCCGGGACGAAGCGGGGACAGGAGCCATTCCAAGAACTTCTGAAGCCGCTGGCAAATTGCAGCCACATTTGCCAGAAGGATTGGTAGTGAAAGGCAAATCAGAAAGCAAGTGCCTCCTGTCCTGGAGGAGTGTCTGATTTTCAGCAGCATTTTGGTTCTGCCAGAGCGCTTCTCCCCCGGGTCTCGGAACCAGGGGAGAGGAGCAGTTGCTGTTGGAGGCCTCCAGAGGGAGATCCTGCCCATCTCAACCCGAATGCCCATCTGCTGTCTTAATTCCGCACGGAGCTCCTGAATGTTTAACGAAAGAAGATGATCAGGGCCTGGGGGGCGAGGCTAAAAACCCTGTGGCTGAAGAAAAAGCTGCAGCACGAGTTCACTTTAAATCGAGAAAGACTCTTACCTGAAAAAAAAACCATCCCAATCCCTCCAGTCAGGGGAAAAGCTGCAACCAGAGTTCACAGAACCAGTAATCCATTATCTGGAGAGCCCACCATAAGGTCTGTAATCACTCATCACAAAACAAAGTGGTATTGAATAATCAGTCTGGATATGCGGACCGTACTGAGTGTTAGCAATTCTTCACATAGCTTAAAAAAGCACACAGAGACATGGAGGAACAGCTGTGGTCACTAAAAGATGGTTCAAACCAGAAGCAAATCCCTGGAAAGGCCAGAAGTGGATTGAATCCAGGGAGTTAAATTCACTGGACTGTGATTATTTCTATTTAAATGAAAAGATGTTATAACAGTGTTTCTGAGATGCTGTTCTCCTGGGATGACCACTAGTAAACAATCACATCTTTTCCAGAATGTTACTTGTACTGAGCTGGCCTAGCAAGTGCTGAAATTGCAGCAGTTGGAAGATCACAGGGGGGAGGGGATGCCAAGGAGAGTTGTCTGTCCATGGCAGATGTGATGAAGCCCCTGACTGGGCAGAACCAGTTCTGCATAACACCTTAGCCATGATGGCAGTCAAAAAACATCAGAAAAGATGGTCCTTACCAAAAATCCTCAACGAGGGCAATAAGCATGGCCAAAGCTACTGTTCCATACCAAAGAGCAGTACCAGAACCAAAGAGCCTCAGACTCCCTTAGGGATGGGTAAGAGCTGATCAAACCGCACTTTACATTAGCTGTATTAGACAAAGAGTTAGTTTGAACTGCCTGGTACTTGTTCAGTATCACCACCAGTAAGGTGTTTGTATCACTTTATTTGTCCTTTGGATCTGGAATAACTACTGGTCCTCACCAAGGGTCCCTTTCCCAGCCTTGCCAGAGGCACAGCTGGTGAGTGAGTGGTGAGAAGCAGTGCCTGGATCACCTGTCCTGACTGCAGAGTGCAGCAGTGCTCACCTGGTGCAGTGCTCATTCCAGCTCTTTAAAGGTGCACTCGTGGAAGTTTATCAGCTAAGAACATTGAAGAAAATGAACATGATGGAGAAAGCCTTTGCTACATGTGCCCCAAAGGGCTCTGCCCTGATGCTGTGCTCCTGTCCAGGGTGAGGGTGATCTTACCCTGCTGCATTTTTGTTAGAGATTTCCAAAGATTACTCCTCAGTGAAAATGTCCAGCTCTGCCAGGTTTATGTTGCATGGCTTTGCATCCTCTGTCCCACTGCCTTGTTCTCTACTCAGTGTTGGGGAGGCTCCATCTGAAACACATCTTTCAGGAAGGGTTTTTTGGTCCAGTTAGGATGGATGCAGAGAAAATGCAGGGGAGGATGCCAGGATTGTAAAGGGCCTACACCTACAAGGAAAGGTTAAAGCAGTTGTGAAATCCCATGCATATCCAAGACTATAAGCACAAGGACTTATTGATAACATATTGCTCAGTCATAAGGAGCTTGTGATATCATGTGGTTATGTTGACTGAATTAAAAATATTTTCTAGTTGTCTAGTACATCAACACATAAGGACACTGTGACACTTCAGAGAGAAAAAAAAATAAGTTATCAAGTAAACATAATGTAGAAAACCTGCTACATTCACAAAAAAATACAGAATGTAAAGTTTGATCAATAATTCTAAAGTTGGGATTGAAAGTAGAAAAATAAAAGTATTAACTATAAACTTTTAAATGTTTTAAGAAAGTCCTGGTTTGTAAAAATATTTATTTGTCAGTAATTTTTACCATGAAAAATATTTGATACTGATAACACAAATCACAGCTGCACTCGGGGTAGAAACACAAAACCTCAAAACCAGGCTGGTGAAAACCAAAGACAAGCTATGCAAACTCTTTAACTAGCCCTCAGTCTAACATTCTTCATCATCTTCATTTTTCCTTTTAATTGGCAATTACCACCTTTAGGTCAGCCAGTTGGCAGCTGGGTTTTGCCCAGCAGTACCTAAGAATAGTTGTGCTGCTTTGGCTTCTTGCTCTGAAACTTGTTCTTTCTGAGCATTGGATCCCTTAAGTGTGCTGACAGTCAAGGCTGGTTTGAGTCACACTCTTGTGAGAATATTTCTTGAAGATTTGAGTATTACTACAAGATCTGTCACAGTGTGAAATGTAGTATGTCATGTTCCTGTTTAGAAATGTCTTGCCTGAAAGCTGTGACCCTGATCCTGCACACACAAACACACACGAGGATGTTGGCACTGGAATAACCCCCAAAACCACTGGAAGTATCTCAGGCATAAAGTATCCATGTAACCATATGTTTGTGAGTTGCTGACTTCTGCAGGCACATGTACTAAGATGATAATAATGCAATTGAATATGTAATACAATCTAGCTTTGGTTTAATAAGGTGAAAATAAATAGATGAACAAGGTTGTTTGTTACTCATGAGCTCTTGAAACCCGTCCTCAGCAGATTTAAATCAATTTAGAGCAGAGTGCCTGGCCCAAATATTTTATAACTTGGAAAGGGAAATGAATTACAGGAAAAAAAGCAGTGAAATGCATCAGAGCCCTGAAACTGATAGGAACAGAGCACTGAACTGATAGAGGTAATATTTTTGCCTTCCACAATTAAGAAAACTATGCCGAACTGAATGGAAAAACACAGATGTTTGTCTCCATCTTAGCCCAGGTTAAACAACCACAGAATACATGACATGATCAAGAAAACAGTAACTAGCCTATGAATAATTCTTTCTTTATGTTGATAGACAGCTAGATAAATACAATAATATTTTTTAATAATTTAAGATAAAAATTTACTCAAATAATAAAACCAGTAAACTCCAATAATTTAATATTTATTGGGGCTATGATTATCAGGTCTGTTTATGGACAAGTGTAGTCAGAGACTACAGCTGGCTGGCAGGACTGTGGGCTGCAATGCTTTGCTTGTGGCAGAGCTCAGCTTTGCTGGGTAGTAATGAATCATGCTGAAGGTTGACTGGTTTGGACAATTCTTCTCCCAGTAGCAAGTGCTATATATCAAGTGTTTGGGCTTAGTATTTCTAAATAAATCACTGCTTATTTAAGCTTATAGGAACAGACAAGTATTACTTATTTTTGAAATTTCAGTAGTCTGATTTCTTTAATTACTGAGAAAAATTTAAAAATATGAATGCCAGTATTACATTTACATTACATTCCTTGGACTAAAGGAGCGTAGTTTTCTTTGAAGGGATAAGGAAACAGAGATCTGAAACCCATTCTGGTTTGTGTCCATGAGTCTCCATCAATTGTTTCACCTTTTTCTGATCTAGGTACCACCACTAAGCTCTGGCCACTTGCCCTCAATTACATTGTGCTGAGCGCGTTAAAAGCCAACCATTGCAGTTGATTGAGCCAGAAAGTGAAGTGAGGAAAGAGGAATCTGTGCATAGGAAAGTACAATCCTGAGGCTGTAATGGCCTAAAAGTGCAAGTTTTAGTTAGTGAAACCTTAGCCATGTCCTGGAGGCCCTCCTGATGAACTTCACACAGGGAAAACATGACTCTTCTGCAGCTTAAAGCGCTGTTGCACTGCAGGGTGCTGATGTTTTGCTGGTAAGGAACACCAGCCTGGGCTTCTTAGCAGGGACCCTGCCAGCACAGGCCCGGTGGAACTGAGCCGCCCTTCTGCTCGCAGCCCGGGCCAGCGCCGCCCGCAGCCCCTCGGCGCCGCTCGGGCCCCGCCAGCGCAGCGCTGCGGGATCTCCTCATTGGGCAGCTTCTCTCTGGGGCTGCCGGAGAGGGTCTGTCCTCTGCCACCGGCGGTGAGTGAGGAGCAAAACCCGAGCGGCACTCGTGCTGTTGTGCACTTACCCAATCTAACTCCCCCACACAAGCACACAGCTTAAGCATCTTTCTCTGAAAGCCTTTCCCAGGCTATCAGGCTGTACCTCCATCAGCCCAGAAGTGCTGCTCTGCACTGCTGACCTCTGTCCCAGCAACACCGTGATGAATATAGCAATTTGTTTGCTTGGCAGAGTTTCTGTGTGATACAGTAGATAAATTACATCAGTCAAACAAGCAATCCACCCACCCCAAAGGGATAATAAAAAGCTGTAAGGACTGATGTATTGAACCAGGCCAGAAGTCCACCTAGTTCATTAGTCTTCCCTGAAAGTGGCTGACACAAGGTGCTTGGGAAGCATGTGGTGATTCTTTCCCAGCTCACCACCCATCCCTCAGTGATCTGCAGCTAACTGAATTGCTGAGAGGTGACATCTTTCTTTTCACCACACTCGAAGTGTTTTTCTTCCATGAATCTAATTGCTTTATGAACATGCATAAAATTTTGAAATCCATGACACCGTCTGGAAGTGTTCTGCAGCTTTTGGCTTTGGAGGCTTGCTTAATTTCCATTTTTGTCTTAACCTTGCTCCCCTTGTTTTATTAAATGAAAGCCTGATGTTTTTATTACTTTCTGACTAGTGAGTTGTGGTGGATAATTTAAGGAAGGTAAAGAAGGTACTGGGGGACTTAACAGGCAAATAAGTATTAAAAATGGTGTAAACACCCATGATGCTGAAAAATTTTGTGTAGTAATAAGAAAAAAATGAAGGGAAGAAATCTGTTTAGGCTGTGAAGAAAAATGCTGTCCAACAGTGCAATGTATTCCTATCTGAAATATCTGGTAAGAGATTGTCTGGGTCTAAAAATGGACTGGACTTGGAAATGGAACCCTTAGGAAAGACTGGGTAAGGATACTTCAGCATTGGCATTAAATAGCTACTAGATGCTTTCTCTCTTTGCAGAGTTCCTTTATGTTCTTCCATACATGAGAACCAAACTGCACATCTCATGTTTGTGTCCCTGTTTTTTGTGCTTTGACATCTGATCTAGTTTGGGTTTTGTTCCATCAGTTTCAGATAAGGGTTATAAATGGATCATACAATGTTTTTTAACTAATCATCATTATATATTCAAGGAGGAAGTTTTAAATGCATTTATTGCTTGTAATTTTTATCTCCCAATATCTAATAAAGATAGGCTAGTTTAGGAAACAGTTGCAGAACAATTACCTGGTCAATACCTGAGAGCATTAGCTCAGTTGGCTCCAGGTGCCTCTCATCAGTCAGGCAATTGTCCTTCCTTGTGTCCCCTGGTTCTTCTGCACCTGGACACACACATGGCAGTGGTATGGAAGCATCTTCTGCAAGGCTTTCTGTGCTGTAGGATTTTGCATCTCCTCCATACCCTCTAAGGACACACAAAAAATGCAAGAGGAAATAGTCAGGCTTTGCATCTGTGTGGATTTACTGATTATTAAAACACCAGTATTTCTGGACATCAGATGTCCAGACTGGAAATCTAAATAAGTTGGTAAAAATAAACAGGGCAGACAGAACTCAGTGCATTAGGTCTAATCCCAACGATAGCGTGGCGTGGCCTCATTTCACACTGGGAACTGGCAGAGGTAGCAGATAAGGGGAGAGTGGTGACAGATGCCAGTTGGCACCAGATGAGGAAGCCTGGGTTTATAGCCCACACTGTGAGTTAATAATGGCCACAAAAGAGGACACACAGACCAAATTGTATGCACTGGTGAGAAAGCTTCTTAAAAGTCAGTCCCAACAAATGAAAACTGAGGTTTTGTGTGCTCCAGTGTAATGATTGTGCTGAACAGAATACATGCACTGTTGTGGATGCAATTGCCAAAAATCTTTTCAAAATTTCTTTAAAATTTTCCCTTCCTTAAAAAAGTAACATAAAATAGAGCTGAAAAAAATTAACTTTCTAAATGACACTGGCTTATGAGTGCAACTTTTCAGTTTGTTATAGCAAAGAATGGTAACTGAACAGAAAACTGTGTTGGGATTCATCAACTACAGAGTGTCTTTTTTAAAATTACTGAACCTCTACACACATAACTTTATACTTCCTTTAAGAAGTGGTGTGCTTACAAATAGCTGACGAGGAGAAATTAAATGTCAATGTACATCTGTTCTGTTTTTTTAGAATAAACAGAGAAATCTTCAAGGTTTTCACTCCTCACCTTGAGGAGAATGAGGCGCCCTGCCAGGCAGATTCCTTCCCTGCTGCTCTGTGGGAGCCTGTGCCTCTCACCTGCACCTCAGTGTAACGTGGGCAGAAGTCTAGTATGGAGTTTACTTGGAAATAAATGCTTGGAAGTGAGATGTGGGACACAGGGTGTGGAACTAAGTGAGACAAGCTATTACTACAAGCAATACAATGAGGAATTTTCATAGATATAAAAGCATATATCTAAATGATTTGAGGTAAGATGTTGAGCAAATTGTTTCATCTTCGTACAATGGTTCAAAATGAGGATAATTATACTTAGCCTATTGAATAAATTAATTAGAGATCTAAACTTAGAAGCACAGTATGTTCCTAATGTGATTATTTCAGCTCAAGGAAGAAAGCATATCAGAGAGATAACTGGAAAGGGAAACAAAAGGAATGTCAGCCCTCGGTCTGGTGCCAAGTGGCAGAAATGCCTCTGTGGCATTTAGATAAGAACTGCCGTGAGAAGTTCATCAGGCACCTTCACAGCTCTCTTCCTCCTTCATCAGCATCGACTCCTGTACCAGTGGTTGTTCAGGTGCCAGTAAACTAAATGGAAATGGCATCTTCTTCATTTGACTACGTGCAAACTCCAGCATAGGGCAAACAACTCCATTATTTCATCTTCTGATCCTCAATGGGCAGCACGTGCTCCTATGAAGACAGCCTGTCACCGAATCAGATGTAAGATGGGAAGAGGATATTTGATATATTTGGTAAGTGCAAGGGGGATGTGGGAAGAAAGCAGAAGATGAAGTCAATAGTTTGTTTTTTTAACAGCCTTCAAAGTGCAATACAGCGTTGATACAGTGAGGAGTCTGTGCTAAGTCACTGTATTGGTACCAAACTATTGTCTACACTTGACACTGATCAGGCATCCAACAGGAACAAACAGTGCCCTTCAGGTACTGAAGACTGAACATAGACCAGGAAGAGCTCATAGTAGAGCTCAAATAGAAAAGCAGGAATCAAAACAAAGCCAAATCTTTTTGCAACACAATACCCTCCATGTTACTCTTTGTTTCATTGTTCCAAATTGAAAGAGGTTTAAACAAAGTATTTATTATTTCTCCATGCTGACCTCAAAAGCTTGAAAAAGGAGAGTAACTCCTGGTTTGGCTTTGACTGGCCTAATCTTCTCATTCCTTTTCTGACACACTACATTTAGATATTAAATACTGAAAGGTAAAGTTTTGGAAAGCATTACAGTACACCTGTTCTGGCAGACCCTGTCAGCAGAGTGGTTATGATAAGTACCTAGGTTTTTGTTAGCATGGCAGAATTTCAGCTGTCTTCAGTGTTTTAGTGAAATAAATGATTTGGGAATTTCTTTATTACACAACTGGCTCTAGAACCAAGTCTTTAGTCAATAAAAATTCACCTGCTGCAAATCATATTGTCAGCTGTCAAAGCTCTGACAGTAATACAGGGCTTGGCTCAAGTGAACTGAGCTCTATCCCACCAACTCTTAGCTACTTATACTATTTCTTTGCATTGTCTTTCCAGCTGTCTCCACCAAAGCAGACAAACCTAATGAGAGGAGATTGTTTCCATCTCTGTTCACTCTTCAAAAGAACACCTTGAGGTTGGCTCCCTGATTCTTCTTGCTTTTTGTCAGAATACATGGAAAAGTATCTTAACACAAAACCATTGTTTGACTCTTGGTTCCAGGGTAAAAGTCATCGTGCAATGGGTTATGAGACATAAATACAGTATTCTGGGCAGATTTTTCAGAGTGGTGATGAATAGCCTTCGACTGCTAAATGCACAACTGACCTACTTTCTTTTCTGCTTTCCTAAAATTCTATTGGTTTCTATTTTTTTTTCCAACAAGGTGGACAGAAGATTTGTTTTCAAAGGTTTCTTGGTAGCTAAAATTCCTTGCTTTTTATTTTATGTTTTATTAAAGGCATGCAATAATCCCTCTACAATGCACTGCCTGCCAGGTTCAATTGCTTGATTAAGCTATTGTGGTGAAGTCATTAGAGCTATAACAGTTTATATCAATTACCCATAGCCAGCCCACCATTAGTAATAAAATTTTAGTATCTTATTTTGAAGTCTGGATGCTACCTTTCTGCTAGGGAGAAGAAATAATAACCTGACCATGTAATTGAAAATGTGGTCTCCTTCTTATGGCCCAGGGTCAGTCCTCTCATTGTCCATGTATGTATGTCCTTTCTTAACTACAACAGTAAACTGATCAAAAATAAGAACTAGGAAGCTGTTCAGCAACAAACTTCATAATGTGGTGTATAACTGAATGTTGGTGAATTACAAATAGTGCATCCATATGATTTCCAAACTAGGCATGATTTGAAAGGAATATGGATATCCACACAAATCACAACATTTGCTAAATATTGTTCCAACCTTGCTTATGGCTATATGGGCTTTTCTCCAGGATTGATGCTAAGTTTGAAATGAGCAAAGAAAGAATGGAAAAGGTTCACATGAACATTCATGGTAGGCACATCATAAATTAGATACTATAACAAGAATGATACAGGTCATGTGCTCTTATGAGCTCAAGGAAACAACACCTGAGCATTGAAACTAATAATTCACATGTGGGAGAGGTGACCAAACCCAGAAAAAAACCCAGGACTTAATGTCTTCCATAATGGTCACATCTAATTTTCTGCCCACTGCAGTCATAGCATAGGAAATTCTCAACCAGTCAGAGCTGCTGTTCAGTAACAAATGGGACTTTGAGATCAGAAAGAGAATATTCAGCATTTGGACTGAATTTACGTGTATTTAAGATCCTTATTAAAATTAAAATGGAAAACAGTCTGTATAGGTAGCCAGTGTCAGTAATAAATCAGCTCTAGCAAGTTAAATAGCTGACATACAATGTTTTGGGCAGCTTTTTGTGTCTCGTTTTGCCGCAAGCTTCATGTGCTTGCCACAAGGATTTTCACTGCTACAATATTTAGTTGATATAAATCAGAGCCTCTTTGAATTAAGAGGGTATGAGTGCCAAATATAACAAACTATTTCCTGCATGTTCTGTGAAAGCATAAAACAGCTGTCCATATTGTGCAATCAGCTGCTGGTTTTGTCTCTGTGCTGGTCTGTATTCTACTTCTTTTGCTTCAGTTCATGAATATAATCATTGAAAGAAAAAACAAAGTTGCTGGAAATGACAAGTCCATGTAGTTTTTCAAGCATGAAGTCAGTGTTCTATGGTGCACACCACTTCAAAGTCAAGAGCTGTCCACTCTTGTGAAGCGCTGTAGAGGAAAAGGGGATAAATAACTGAAAATGTCTTTTTAAAAAAACTACAAAGGAAAAATACATTAGGTGTAAGATCCAGACATGATTGCATAGCTATTTTAAAGGGTAGAATACATTTAGCAGAGGCCAACTCCATCTATTCCTGTGGAGCTGCACAAGGGATGACTGCTAGTTTCTAGGCAGGACTGGGTCTGGCTTAATAAATGGTGTGGGGAAATACCCTCTGCCTTACACGCAAATGACACTGATGCTACATAGAGTCTCACTGCAAACACAAAACAATTGTAACACTCATACCTTTGCAGCAGGTTCCTTGTCCATTTGTGTTAATTTTAACATCAAGACATCATATTTGTGCTCTAGTTTAGTCAACACAGGGCAACCCCGTGGCGCTTTATGCAAGAGGTGATTCTGCAATGACAGCATGACTCTCTCCAGCCTTCTTGAGAGCAAGGACTCCATACCTCTATAAATGATGGATGCTGGAAGTGAATAGGAAGAATAGAGCCAGCTCTCCCTACATATTCAGAACTGAGGGAAATGCTTTTTGCCTTCTCCCTGCAGAATGGAAGCCCAGTCTGAAGGAGCTTCAGGTTCAATGCATTATAGTCAGGCAGTGCCAATCACTGACATTATCACTTAAACAATACTCACTCAGGGGAGGTCTAGGCTGGGTATGCTTTCAGGCACATGGTGGGATCCAGGCTTGTCTTGTGCAGGGCCAGGAGCTGGACTAATAATCCTTGCAAGTCTCTTCCAACTCAGGATATTCTAGCGATTCTATGAACACATTTTTAACAAGGAACATATATTCAACGTTTCTCTTCAAATGTCAGTGTAAATCTTTTTCAGGCATAAAATACTGAGTTGGCTGAATTTGAATAAAAGTAAGGTAGAGAAAATACCCATCCTTATTACCCAGTTCGATGATTTAACTCACTTCAGCATTTAAATTATTTAAGCAGCTATGCATTAATTTTTTAATCCATCATTCTGAAGACTGCATAAAATAGCTACTCTCAAGAATTAGAGAAGAAAGTTTTTGTCCACATAGAGCAGTAAGAAGCTCCCCACCTCTGACTAAGTCAGAGACCAGCATTAACATTCCACTTCTGGGTTATCACTGGCAAATTGCAGACAAATTCCAAATCTCTATCCAATCTACTCATCAGTCATCAAACTGGCTGAGAAATTGTTTGAGGTTTGGAGCTGGTATATGGCTGAAGGGAACTGGTGAAGCTTGAAAACAGCTGGGTTTGTTCAGTAACACGAGCCTGTAGTGAGCTCCTCTTGAGCTGGCTTTAATATCCCTGTGCAGCACAAAGACTGATGGAGTGGAAATTGAAAATGCAACCTAGCTTTTATAGGCATCACTTGCTGAACAGAGTGAAAAGAAGTATTCCACATTTTAATATTGACAAATAAAGTAAGAGAATGAAAAGTCATGTTTGTACAGAAGGGAATAGCAGCTTTGAAAACACTAAAAGCTTTAAAAGTGGCTTCAAAGAGGCAGTTAGAGTGAATAACAATTATAGTGAATAACATCCTCTGCTGTAGAAAGGCCGTGTCTCAAAGTATTCAAATACCAAATGTATCAATGATGCATGAACTGGCATTATGATTGCCAGGCCATGACTGCAATAACGGGCTAAAAACTTCTTCCCATCACACTCCAAGTATCTCATATTCTGTGTCTGAGAAATGAAAAGCACAGCTCAGCTGCACTGCTTGCAAATATTGGCCTGAACTATCCATGGACCTCAGGTTCTCCATCACTTAAAGACTACTAAACCAGCTGTCTGCATCAAGAATTGCTTTCTTTATGTGCTGGACATGAAAGAAATGTGGGAATACAAGTGCTGACTGATTTGATAAAGTGCATTGTAGTTGCCCTTTCAAATACCCAGTAGGTTTCCTCTCGACTCATTATATTTTTAGTTTTGTAATTGAATAATGTTCATTTTTACAAGAATGCCTCGTTCTTTAAGTATGTTATCCACAGATAATCTGCATATTTCTTCGGTAGTTACCTCAAACAAGTAAACTAGAATCTGAAATGGTAGATAGACATTCATGTTAATCATTTACATGCCATTGTTTTTGTTAAGACTAACCAAACTGACTAATACTTGCAGCACATGACAACAAAGTGCTGACAATACACAAAAGGAGCTACTATAAAATATTAATTTTAGGCTCTCAGTAACAAAAATATATACAGAATGCTGATGGAGAATTGCACAGGTGTGATACAAAAGGGGAAATTTACATCATATTAGAAAACCTATCAAAAGACTTGATGCCAGATTTTATCTTGTGGATTGAAATTTACAAAAAAAACAATGGTTCATGGAACATAATTAAATCAATCAGTTAGTACATATTATAGTTCTCATAATGCATGATGGCTCTGCTCATACAACAAAAAGCCTGTGTATGAATGTGAGTCGTCTACACAAGACAGAGATTTGTGCTTGTTACTGCCTTTCAGCACTGGATTTCACTGTTTAGCCCATTGCCATTACTGGTGAAAGGAGCTGAGACTCATCTGAAATCTGCCTCCTTCTACTAGCCCTCAGCCATGGATCATTCCAGACTCATCCAAAATCTGCCTCCTTCCATCAGCCCTCTGCCACAGATCCTTCCAGGGGAATGTATCCACCTTTCCCTGACAGCACTGGCTGCCATTCCATGTCAGTAGGTGATTTCCAGGCATTGTATTCATTGGATTCTCTTTCCAAGCCTCTAACTCCTTTTTCAAAACTCTGGCTGTAGTGGCCTCAAGATGATAGAATCAAGCAATGCCCAAAGTTAACTTAAAGGTTAATGTACGGAACCACTAAGAAATGTGCATAGAATTTGAAATATTGATGTGAATTCTGTAAAATGGTAGAGAAATAACTTTGTTCTCATGGACTGTGAAAGGAACAAATGGCACCGAAGTACTTAGGTAACCCAAACAACTCATCAGTGTTAGTGGACTTCTCCATGTCACTGGAAGATAAAGCTAATTTTGACAATTAACTGGCAAAAATTAAAATGAACAGTTGAATTGTTAGTATTCAATAGCATTGACCTTCTGCATCTATTGTTATATTGCTATTCCCAGGGCATTTGTGGTGATTCAAACATACAACACCTCAACAAGCAGCTATGTTTTATAATTGTACCAGAAATAAGAGCCAATGTTAATATATACTTCTAAAAGGGTTTCCACACAAACGAGAGATTTCCTTATTTAGACAAAGGTAGAAGCTTTATTCACGTAGATGAATAGTTGCATTGAATTTGGGAAGATTATTTATCTGCATTTAACTAACCCCTAATCCTCAGGCACGTGGTGCTGGGTGTGAATGGAGATCCTGCTGACCAAGGTGCAGCACAGCCTCGCAGTATTGACAGCCAAGTTCCAATATTAATCGCATTTATGTAACATCTCTTGTCTAAGTACCTCCAAGCACTTTACAAATGTTAACTAACGAGAAGCCTGCCCATGCTCTTTTTGAAGTCAGTGGCAGCTTTCCAGTCGTCCTCAAAGGCAGCAGCACAGGCTCTGAGCCTCATAATAACGTAAAAGTAGGTTAAGGATCTCTGTGTTCACTGGAGAAGAGAGGGATAGTGGAGCTGAGGAACAGAACCCAAAGGGCTTTTCTCTAACTGTAGGGCTGCCTTTCTCTGGAAGAAACTGTAAAATAGTTTATTGGTGAGACCACAAAATGAACCATAAAGAGGGAGCTGCTTATAAAGGCTTAAGCCATTGTTGCTTTAGAATGTGATCTTTTTCTTATTCCAATAACAACAGCTAGAGACAAAGCTGGGCTTCCAGGGATATCCCTCTACAATTGCTGCAATGGCCCTACAAAAAGCTGCTCCTTGGAAAGGCTTTTTTTTTTCTCCCTGAGGCATTCTCTGCAGAGCTATACAGCATTTCTAGAAGTCTACTGCTTTACTACTACATTTTCTGTACCCATGACTGACCTGTTTGCACACCAACGCTCTTGACTTCTTGAGCCACAGTAAGTAATTTTAGAAGGAAGTCAGTAAGTATCTGCACTTGCACCTTCAGCACTTTCCTAGTAGCTGTCCTCAGCACTGATTCCCATTTTAGCCAAGTGCTCTGGCATCTCATCTTCATTCAGATTCTCACAGGCAGCCAGTGGTGCCTCTTTTGTATCATATGCAGAGGCCCTTGTGGAGGCACAAGGGTCACGGCTCTGCCAGAAGCTGCAGGATTAACCATCCCTTTTGCAAAAATAAATAACATTTAGTGAAATGGCACCATTTCAGCAGTAACTGGAATACAGTCATAAAGAGGATGTTATCAGAGACAATAAATGAAAGAGGAGGATTTCACAGCCTAATTCAATGTTTTTCAAAAAAGCCTCAACAATGCATCCAAAGGAAGGAACCGTAAAATAGCCTGTAGTAATTTTCTTCTAGTCTGCCTATATTTTAGAAGATTGAATTAATTTTTTGTGAATGATGCTGCCAGGGGGCCTACAGCCTTTTTCCAGGCAGCTCTCCATCAAACACCCAGGTGACATAGAAAATGTATATGAAGGCACTGGAAGTTCCATGTGTGTTATGCTGTCCATGTGACTCAGCAAGGAGAACTGCTGTAGCAGGTTTCACCAATACAAATTAGATTATTTGGACCTTATGGAAGACATCTTCACAGAAATTGTCTCTGCTTAGCAGTGTACAGAGGGAAGAAAGGCTCATAAGTGTTAAGCATAATGTTCTGATTCATCCACAAAGGAGATTTAAATGGGTACTTTCTATGGGTACAGAGAGGATCATCTTCCTGTCCTACCCATCACTCTTTTTCTTTTAATATATGCTAAATGACATCAGTTCTAGAGATGTAAAAGTTACTTATCTCTGCAACATGATCCTCCCCGCCCCAATTTCTGACCAAATTTGCTGCTTGCCTCCCAGTTTGCAGTCTGCTCATCATCCATCTTCATTGACTTTTCCCCTACACCACTGTGAGATTAGAACACCACGGGAAATTAAAGGCAGTGCATATAAATCATGTTTATTGTTGCCTCAGATACAGAAAGATAACAAGAATCAATAAAAAAGGAACGGTGACTCATGGTTTTATAAGTATACTCAGTTTTTCATGAGCTGAGTCTTCAACGGTTTAATTGGGCCACTGAGATCTTGATGAATTCATATATTCCTGGCTATTTATCTTCTGAAACCTTGGTTTCTGCTTTTCCATAGCACTTAAAATCATGAGGGAAAGAACTTCACTGCTCTCAGAGAACCTGACAAATTTCTGAAAGCTAGAGAGGTTTGTGAAGGCAGAATTCATCTTAGCCACAGTACCTGAAGCAAAGAGGTGGTGCTCAGGTCTGTGAGCAGCCTTAACTGGGGAGGAAGTGAGCTGCCAAAACAACAAACATAACTGGTGGTCCAGATGACTGAATTGTTGTCCTTCCATCTTCTACCCTCACAAGACATAAAACCCCCCATTGCTAATGGAACTACAATTTCTCTCTGTCTAATTAAAGGATCAATATATCAGGAGAACCTTATTTTGACCATTCCTTGTGATTTTTGGTCTTTTATCACAACCTTTGATAAAAACCTAATTTCTATAAAAATTCATTATCATATTTAAACTTGCTACTATTTTTTTCTGGAAAATGTTATTCAAATGCACTTTGAATACCTATGGACATCAGAATATAAAGTTTATACAATCATCCCTAATAAAATAAGATACAAATGGGTTTCCCTGCTTACAGCATAGTCCTTAACCATGGTTTTCTTTTTCCAGCAAATGGGAGGATTTGTTTCCTTTACTGCTTCATACACTTCCTGCATCCTTTTTAGTTGTTGAATCTTGCTTTTATCCCCCTTCCAGAAGTAATCATTTGCTCTCCCCAATGTTGTACAATAGCAAACAATATATTATTTCATATAACAAACTTCTTTTGCTTGAAATCGTTCATCTCTAACTGCACTTGTGAAAAAAGTCTGTTAAAATTACAATTGACTAACAGTTCTTTATTTTCAGTGTTTATCAAGTAAAAATTCTTGAATATTTTGGCCAATTCTTTCCATCAACTTTTCTTATTTTTCCACAACAAAGTTTAGGGACTGTAGCTAAAAAGAAGTTTGCTACCAGATTAAGTATTGACTTGTGGTGCATGTCATTCAGAACAATTTGTCATAACTATGTCAACAGCCTAAGAAGGGCCACCAACTCTCTATGGAATAACATGGACTCTTGCTTAATCCTAGAATAAAAATGGCTATTGGAGCTACAGTCAAGGATGTTAATAGTGGAAAATTTTAAAGCCTATCTGAATTGCATGAGGCATGCACTGGACTTTATGCTTAGGACTCACCTGCCTCTTGGTGACAGGTTGTGGTTTATGTCAGGTAGCACTGGAAACTCACAGTCTGTTTTTCAATCACATTTTACTTCTGAGTTTTAGCTGTTCATAGAAAGCAAAATTAATAAGTTGTTCTAAATGCAAAAGCAACGTTTTCTTCTTAAGTGTAGGAGAGCTCAGTAGATTCCTCTGACTGTCTGACAGCAGTTTGAAAATGACTTAAAGTGGATTGAACAGCTGAAATGACTCCAAATGTACAGCATTTATTTAATGCCAGCAAAGGAAGTGTACAGCTTTGTTAACTTGATCTCCATTCTTTCTGCTAGGGGTCCATGAATATTGCCAACTGAAAAGAAAAAAATCTTATGCCAGGCAGCACAAGTGAACACAGAATTCTGGGCTGTCAATCCAATCCAGCATGCTGAGTGGCTAATCCAAAATAACACAGAAATGTATGAATGGAATAGTTAAAGAAAACCTTTAAAACACACATAGCAAAGTAATAGCAAATGCAGTTCACTGTAGTTAAATTGTTGTACTTACAACAAATGACTTGTACTGATTACTTTAAGGCACTGGCACCAACTGAAAGAAACAACACACAGATTACTTGAAATATTGGAAACAGCAACAATGCCAGGTGCCCTGTAAGGGAAGTTTCCAGGGCCAGCAGTGGGAATGGGACTTTAAAGTAAATTTTGAGTTAAAGAAGCAGATGAAAGGGGGTATGCTCTTCAAATTAAAGCACACAGTAGGTATCAAGGCACACAGGTAAATTTTTACTGACAGTAGAATAAACTACTGAGTTCCTCAGCAGCTGAAAAGACTTTCCAATGGGAGTTACAACAAGAAATAATAAAACAGAGCTTATAAACTGATTTGATTAATTTATAGAAGGAAATATGTGAGGAGGTTGTCAAATAAAGCCAGAGATTGGCTATGCAGAGGTGACACTGCTCTGCTGTTATACTCTCTTATATATAAGAGAGTATACTCTTATATAGAGTATACTCTATATATATACTCTTATACTTTCTTCTTCAAATGTCCCATCTCAAAGCAGATGCAGTTCTTATATGAAGAGAAATTGTGCCCAGCCTTCCCAGTGACACAACCAGTGTAACTTGTCCCTTTCTGGAATCTGACAACCATAAAAAAGAAATAAAATGAGGAAATAAAAAGCTTTCTCCCTTGTGATTACAGTGTCCCACCCTATCAAACTCTTCCTGCCTGTACAGTCCTTGCCCCTTGTCCTACACGGCCACTCCCCAGTTCCTTTAACTGGATTTTGGTTGCATAGTGAGTCAACAGGCTTAGTAAATCAGCATAAAGCATTACACACTTTTATTAGTCACATGTGTTACCAGAATTGTTTCATGTTGAGTGCCCAAATTTATGCTTACTTACATTATCTTGGCACTATCAGACTAACTCCATCAATATTTGTAAAGTGCTATGCACTTGTATAATAAGAACTGTACACGTATAATTAGTAGTAATTACTACAGTTTATCATTAAACAAAAATTTGTATTTAAGTATAAATTCCTGAGTAATCTTGAGCTTAATCTAAACTTCTACTTCAGAGCACTGCAAAGAAGAGAAAAAAATAATATTAAAGACAATAGTTTTATGGTAGTGTTAGAAGTTCATAATTAGATCATACGGTTAATTAAGAAATCTCAAGCTTATAGTTGGTGGGAAAGAAGGATGTAGTCACATAATAAAAACATGTGCTGGGTGAATCAGGATGATGTGGCCACTTGGTTCCCCCCGCTAGTTGCCCTCTCAGCCATTCCTTGGGAAAGACTCAGACTGCTCCACAAACGCAGGAGAGTGCCTGCCTTCCTGGGATAATGCAACAGCTATACAAATAAAGAAAATGTCTGTCCAATTTTGCGATGTTTAAAATCTTGCTTATGGGCGAACCCCCCACATTCCTTTTGAGGAAAGACGAGAATTTATTTTTGGTATAATCCAGTCCCTGAGCACACCGCAGGAACCGATGCCCATCTGGGTTGGGAGTGAGTTCCTGCTCACGCCTCTGCCCAGAGCACCCGGGAAGCACCTCCGTGCTCCTATATTCGCTCTGTGGCCCAAGGGCAGCCTGACTCAGGGGCTCAGATTTCACTCCTACACCTGCTTCAGCTGCTGGCCCCACTTCGTGCTACGCATTTGCACTGTGGCTGCAGCAGAACCACAAGCTGCTGGGAGTTAAGCCAGTACATCCTTCACTCACCATCCCCAAATCTCCTGCTCTTTGGACAAACTTTCACATTTTGCTGCTTTACTGAGGCAATATTGTAAAACTTTGTTTGGCCTACAGCCTCTCATTACTCGGGGCTGCTCCAGGCTGTCAGCCCAAGTCACGCACGTTCCTGACATGCAGGCATCAGTAGGAAGAGTGCAGTCAAATCCTGGAATCGTGGTCAGATCCTGGCAGAAACACACGGGCCCCATGACTTCAGCTGATATATTAAGCACATTGCAGCAGTGCCATTTTGAGAGAGGGTGCACCCAGCAATTTGAGGGGAGCATCAGGCATTTGTCCTAACTTCCTGAAAGGCAATGGATCTGAACTGTGCCTGGACATGTCCTGACCTTCAGTCTTTGCTAATTAGAGCCCAATAAAAGAGCTTATATTGCCTTCAGAACTGAGCTTTCTGAAACACTTTTTTTTTTTTTTTTAAGAAGTCACTGTTTCAAAGGACAAAAAGGACAGGGGAGTAGAAAGGCATTATATGAAGTGTTACTATGACACAAACGTGGCCATTTATCCTAGCACCTTGTCTGGAACAACTTCCTTAACAAACAGTCCCCTCACATGCTAGAAGAATTATTGGGGGACCTGATGCACTGGGAAAAATCTTTCCATGCTCTGAGTGATATTGTCAAAATATCAAGCACTGACTTTGCTATGGTTTGACAAACATCTATGCAAACAGGGAGATTTCTGGACAGACCATTACAATCTCCAGTTAGAAATGGAAGACACCAACTAAGAAGTTTATAGCTGCTGCTTGCATGGATGACTGCCAATAGGAGGGGGTTTTATATACATAAACTGAGCAATTGTATAATTTTGAAATTGCATAGTGTTGGGTTTTTTAAATTATGTAACAAAGCATTCTCAGTAATTGCCACAAAAGGTTAATAAATTTTAAATATGCAATTATGTGTATAAATACTAAAATCGCAAGAAGTCTGGTTTTGTTATGGTTGCAGCACTTGCAGACAAGTACAGTCAACTCACATGGGAAACAGCTGTCAGAAGCAGCTGACAGCTTGTGCTGCATTACTTGGTTTGAATGCTGTCTCCAGCCAGGTATGGGATAGTGATCTACAAAGGAAACCATCTCATCCACTTTTTTCCTGTAAAAGAAACTGCCTTCACAGTGAGACATCACTGATGGATGTGCTGCTTCAAAATCCATGATAATGGTGCAGCAACTTCCCCAGCACTGTCTCAGTAAGGGCTGCAGAACTGTCAAGTCCACCATCTACTTAGACCTCTTTCTCCAAGGTTAATTTAAACCAGGGGTATCTGTTTTTATAGAGGGTTGTCCCCTAAGTGAAGATGGCTTAAGGTGTGGGGTAAATTCTGCAACCTGTACTTCACTAATAGTCATTGTTATCATTGTCTGTGTAATGAATCAGTCTTATGAATCAGTCTAAGGAAAAGTTTAAGCCAAGTTAAGTTTTGATTAACTTTTAAATTGTGAGGCTGCTTCAGTGGGTGACATCTGTTAACATGCAAAGTCACCAGAGGTCTGTTCTACTGGTGTGTTTTAGGTGGACACTGTCCCAGGCAGTGCAGCAGCTAAAGCTTTTTGGCAAGGGGTCCTTTGAACAGTCACAGAGGCAGATCTCGATCATGGGAGGTCCTGGTGATAAACTACATACAACTCACTTCTGCCCCCTCTGCTGCAGCAGATCAGCTACTCTTGTGGCAATGCTCATTGGCAGGTATAACTGAACAAGTAGTTACTTCAGATCAGCACTCTTCCAGATCTATATATAAAGTAAAAATTGACAAATTTAAGGGACAAAGCATTTCAGGAAATGGATTGGGTCAAATAATAGTGCAATTTGTGTTTGAGCTTTTGTAGTTCAGAAAATTTCTCATTTTACTTACATTTTATGTGTTCAGAAGGCTATTCTAAAACTTTTCAGAGCCTGAAGAGAATGTTCAGGCCATGCTGGCCTTAGACATTCCCTCTCTTCTCCATTCAGGGATCTCTAAGATATAAATATCACCAGTGGGCTGCCCAAGCTCAAAGAAAGTCAAACAGGCCCAAGACTAAGATGCTAATTATCTGTTTAGACTCATTAATACCAAAAGGCAAACCACTTCCATAGGAAGTCAGTAAGCTTATAAAAGGTGATTTAAACAAAGCAACAAATAAAAGCCACTTTCTCACAACATGATCTGTTGTCACCCTCATACGATTTCCCAGAAACCTCTGAGATCTGCTGAGCTCAAAGGGGAAATAAGAAAAAATAAAATTAAATCTGCAAACTGCAATTTTGTAATGTAAAAGCAATTAATTCTCACAATAAAAATCCAGGTCTTGATATCTGAAAAAGAATATTGAAGAGTGTTTTTTCCCACTGCAAATACTGTGAAAACAGAGGAGCAGGAGTACGTGGTCACCACAGTGTGAGGCCAGGAGAAAATGCACTCCTTACCCACATTAAGAGGCAAAAAATCACAAAAATTATTGCAGGCATGGGGGAATTGCAAACTCTGTCAGGGTTCTTGAAAAATAAATTCTTTGGTGGGCAGAGACCAGAAATACTTTGAGCATTGGCTCAGTGATGAAGCCATGACTGGCATTTTTGCCAGGCTCTGAGAAAAAAAGTCTCCCACAGACACAGGGACACATGGTCTCCATCTCACAAGTTCCTCTTCAGTTTCAGAAGCAAGCATCCCAAACTCCTCTAAACTTTGGTCTGTTGCTTTTCAGAGAATGAAAAAGTCAAAGATGAGCATTTTATGAAATGCTTGTGTGACCCCCCCCATAGTGGCCATAGTCCACGCCAAATGAGGAAGAGATCCAAGCATTTCACAGGTTGAAATTTGGCTTGTTTGCATACAATACCACAGTTTAGGAGTACATTTACTTTTTCTTAGCAATCTGATGGGGCTACTTAAATATTTTCTTGTGCATTTTGTGAATTAATCTATGACAAAATACCCCAGGCAGAAGAACAGCCACAAAAAGTAGAAGCTTAAGCAAATATAGACCACACAGCACGAAAGAAATGAGGACAATGTGTTGTGAGGTATTTTGCAACTTAGCACTGTAAATGGTTGCAGGCAACTACTTATTAAAGTATCCGTAAAGGGCAGGGAATGAAACAAGTTCAGCATTCATTTCACTAGTGCCTTTTGACTTAGGTCAACATTGTTTAGGTGACTATTGTATGACTGTGGAACTCTGTTTCCTATAAACAGCTAAGAACTAAGTGTTCTGCACATCCCATATTGCATCAGGTTGCTTTCAGGCCATGTCAGAAGATGATAGTTCTCCATAAACTGTGATAGAGAAGTGTACGTGTGGCTATAGGTTTTGGTTGTCCAAGGAGGTGTGGGCTCAGTTGTTTCAGAACATCTTGAAACAGAGGCTTCATCCAAATGGGTGCTTGTGAATGTTCCCCAACAGTCTCCTAATCCTGCAGGACAGAGGAACACTACTATTTGAGGTTAACTTGGCTCTTTCATATAGTGCAATGAAGGGAATATTTGTATCCTCTAACTAGAACACTCTAAAAACGAGAAAGTATTTCAGGTGTGTTCCTGCTGACATGGCTTGGCAATTTAGTCTAATTGTTTACTTCCAATGCCAGTCCAGGGTATTGGAAGTAAACAAATCTCTACCATTTCTTGACTACGACAATAGAGATTTCAGGCAGATTTTCCTGCTCTGAAAAGCCCACAAAGTATGAAGTCTTCAACACCTGTACTCCTTCCTTCCCTCCTGCCTTATCTCCTCAGTGCTGTATTGCCTCTGTGCAGTAAGTCTGTGCATTGTTCCCCAGAATAAACACATGACTTGCAGACATAAAGAAGATTCGTGTTTTTATAGCCGTGTTTTGTTTTGTTTTTAATTCACATTAGTAAGCAGGAAAGTCAGAATCTAGTTCACTAAAGTGCAGACTTTGGAGGATTAAAATAGCCTCTAGCTTTGGACTAATAAAAAAGCACAAATCCCCTTCCCAAGGGGAGAAGGTTGTTTTATTGGGTCCTGTAAGAAACCAGAAATGCTCCTCCCAGTAAAATATAGTTCCAAGCAGCACAGCATGCACATGGCTATAACAACCTTGCAAAGCTTTCAGGAAGTAGACAGGGATAACAAAAAAACAACAACAAAAAGCTTTGGATTTTCCAATTTGCAGGACAAACCCAAGTATCTACATGAGCAAGGGGGAGAATAATGCAATTAAACAGCATAAACTTTTCAGTGCCTTCAACACAAGCACATCTGTCAACAGGCCTTTTCAGGTCAGGTATAAAATACATACATAGTCTTCTCTAGGACTCCAAAATTCAAAAACAAAATTCTGCCGTTTTTTTAGGATCTATGGTGGAATTGTATATATGAGATATTGACTTTAAATATTGAATTGATTAAATTTATTTATGGTACATGATGCAACTTACATACCTGTATGAAGCCTCAGGGATAATTTTCTTGGTATTTCTCTCTTTTTACTGCAATTTTTTTGAGCAGGAACCATGCCTTTTTATTTATTTATGTAGAACCATCATTCTGGACACCCTGCTACTCCTCTTCCAAAATACGGTTTAAAGAAAGAGGCTGACAAGGAAGCAGATGGCTGAGAAATAGATGTCCAGTCTTTGTCTTCTTTCCCAAACACACAAACAGTAATACCCATCTGTTACAGAAAAACAAGGAGGGAAAGCCTTTGCAGTTGTTCTGGACAGACTAATTGCATGTTGGCCAAAAAGAGACTGTTGGAGCCTATGATGAAGGAAAAGGGAAGTTGTTGAATCTTTGCTGAAGTTCTCACAGCTGAAAATGTGGATCCACGAGAAATGTCTGAATTTTGAAGAATGGCTGCAGAACCTCCTATCCAAAGGAGAACCTGAGCTTAAGAGTGGTGTGTCTCCAGGTGTGTGACATGCCATTCTCCGCAAGGAGATGGGAGGGGAAATAAAGAACACAGGAAAAAAAAAAGAATTAAAAAAAAGAGAAAAAAGGGAAGAGAACTTAATCCAGAATAGGAAAAACTGCAGCTAAGAATAACCTGCAGGAAAAAGAGTGATTTACCTGAGTGCCATACCTGGAGCTATAAAACCTCACGCCAGCCCAGACAACTCCAAGATCCATAAAGTATATGGGAGCTACTAAACAAAGATTCAATAAAAAAGAGGAGAGAAGCATCTTTATGCTACTTCCCCTTTATTTAGTGACATTGTTGCACATATACATAAAAGCCACAACTTGCAATTTCTTGGACTTGAAAATTGAATTGAGTCCTTCAAAAACACATTAAAAATACAAATCTCTGCATGGTTAAATAATAGGGTTTCCCAGCAGGTTTCTTGAATTAGCAAATTTCAACAGAAATCGAGGACTTTAAATTACTTTTTCATTCAAAGGTCCCTCTACAATTAAAAATCCCAATTCTGCATGATATCCATTAGCAAATTAGTACAGAATGCCAAAAGGAACAGTTTAGGTTTGCTTTGCAAGCATTTGTGTTTATATGCATTGTTCTCCTGGTATGCACAAATCCTGTATTCTTGAATAGAAACTCCTAGCCAACAATTTATCTTGAGGCTTTACCTTGCTCCTTACACTCTTACGCTCTATTTGTAAATGGCATAATTTACCTCAAACCTTTCTGACTACCTTAATTTGATAGATTCATAGAAGAGTAACAGTTGAATCATGAAGGGACCTCACCAGAATGTTGAGTTCAGGCCCTACCCTCTCAAACTTTACTCACCAGGTTGAGCAGGACCTTATCAAGCTGGATTTCAAGTGTCTCCAAGGCTGAAGACTCCACAACTGCTCTGGAATACCTGTTTCAGTGTCTGACCACCCCAACTGTAAAGAAGTTTTTAATATATTTAAGTGGAATTTCCTGTCTTTTAATCTGTGCCTATTGTCCTTTCTGGTCAGCAGTGAAAAGATACTGGTTCTGTGGTCTTTTACTGCCTTAATCCCTCCTGGTATTTATACACATTGATAAGGTCTACTGAGCCTTCTCTTCCTCCAGGTTAACAATTCCAGCTCTCGCAACCTCTCCTTGTATGACACATCCTCCATGCTCCTAATTATCTTTGCAACCTTTCACTTAACTTTCTCTACTATGGGCACGTATTTCTTGTGCTGAGGAGCCCAGAACTGCACAAAGGTCTCAAGGTGTGGTCTCACCAGTGCCTCACTAGAGAGGAAGAATTATTTCCCTTGACCTATTGGCAACGTCTGGATATAGTTGGCTGCCTTTTCTGCAACTGCACATTGCTAGTTCGCAGTCAACATTTTGCCCAGCAGGAGCCCTGGATCCTTTTCTGTAAAGCTGCTTCCCAGGCTCCAGTGTGTACTAGTGTATAGGGTTAATCCTCAGCTGCTACAGGACTTGGCATTTCTCTTTGTTGAATTATATGGGGTTCAAGAACAAGAGTTGGCCCATTTCTCAAGCCTCTTGATGTCCCTCTGAATATTAGCACACACACCTGGTCTCAACCAATCCTCTCAACCTTCTATTGTCTGGATACTTGCTGCGGGTGCACTCTGACAGCACCACCCAGTATAAGCCTTGGTATCAGTCCCTGTGGTACTTTATTAGTGACTGATCTCTAGCTGGACTTTGTGCCCAGCACAGCCTTCTGAGACCAGCAGTTCATCGAGTTTTCAGTCCATCTCACTGTCCATTTATCTAGTCTGCATTTTGTCAGTTTGCCTTTATGGAGGTTACAGGACACAGCATTGAAAACCTTACTAAAGCCAAGATAACATGTCCCAGCCTCCTCTCATCCACAAAGCCAGCTCTTCCATCACAGAAGGCCACCAGACTGGTCAGGCAAAATTTCCTTCATTTATATTCATGCTGACAATTCCTAATCACTCTGTCCATGATATGTTTGAAAATAATTTTCTTGAGGGTTTGCTGTATTACCCTCTCCCAGGGATTTAGGTGAGGCTGACAGGTTTGTAGTTCCCTGCATTCTCCTTCTTGCCCTTCTGGAATACAGCATGGATATTTGCTTTCTTATAGGCCCCAGGAACCTCCTCCTATTTCCATGACTTTCCAGATAAAACTGAGAGCAGCCCTGCATGCATGCTTGAATCCCACCAAATCCTATTGACTTACATGTGCTCTATTTGTGTAAACATTTCCTAACTCAGTCCTCCTCTACTAAAGTTAAGTCTTCAGAGCTTCAGACTTTTCCACTGATCTCCATGGCCTAGGATCCCTGAAAGCAAATCTTACCAGTAGAAACCAAGGCAAGTAATTTAGTTCTGTGGTATGAATAATTCAGTTTTATTTAGCTGTAATATTTTTATATCAGTATTAGAAGTAGCAAATGAATGCAGGCAATGACTGAGGGATGCTTCTTGAGCATCCTGCACCTGAACAATATCTGTTTAAAACTACTGTTCTTAGTGGTGAACATGGACCTTGAAAGATGAAAAAACTGTTATAAGTAGCCAAGGGTATTTTCCTGCAGAATCATATTGTGATAATGGCAACATAAATCTAGTCTAGGGAAAGAAAGAAGAATAATAAATCTCTCACAAAACTGGAACAATATTTTAATTATCATAAAAAAGCCAAATTCCTCCTTGTGAAAAGGATATGAGAAAAGTATTCTTTTTTTCAAATAAAATCTGTAACTTTTATACCTAAATACTGCAGATAATGCAACAATGAAAGCAATCGTTGTCATGCCTTTGAGAACTGAATTTTGAAGTTTCTGATTGAATTCCTGTTATTGTATTGTTAAGGAAGTGGCCTTGTTCACTGAGCTGAAGCAACACTGGAAGAGCTTCCTGTTTAAAGCAGCAGGGAGTGCAGCCCTGAGAACATCAATCATACAGTTCATGATATTAACTTGACTGGAGCATTGCAGGAACAGGGCTCCAGTCAGCTTCAAGGGTCCCCTGCAGTGTTATATATGGCAAGATCCTGCAGTTAGTATTTCTTCACTGTGACACAATAACTCTCTAACAGGAATGGGAAGAAAAGGAACACTAGGGAATTGATCAGTGGTTTAGCATCCTCTCTCTCCCCAGTATCTTTCAAAAAGGTGCAAAAATTTTAGAAGTCAATTACATAATAACCTACACATAAGTTTATTTGACAGAACAGTAATTTTTTAGCTTAGTAACTACAAGTCCAAGGCTTAAAGATTTACATCCTTTATGATTTTAAATTAGCTCTGCTGTTGCTCTTATTTTTAAAAATACATTTAAGAAGGCTTTTATGTTCTGGTAATGATTTCCAAAGAATAAATACATACTTTTAAATTTATTGTCTGTTCTACATTTTTTCTTCAAATTTGTAGACAAGGAGATGCAGTGGTCCTATGAAATCTTTAATAGTTAATTCTTTATTAAAAATAAACAGATTCATAGTTGGTCAATAAAAATGCCAAAACTAGGAGCAGGATCATCAAAAAAGCAGCCATATCAGAGAGATTTGCTGTCTACAACAAAGATCTGTGGACAAAACATCATGAAATGGGCTATTCTGATTGGCTTAGAAGTTGATGTTATGAACAGATTTTGTTATATGCAGACATAAATCCTGATTTTCAGAGAAGTTGCTACCAACTTGAAGAAAGAGATGGAATACTGCCTTTTCATTCAGGCTGTTTAATCATTCATGACTCTAAATGACTCACACCTTGATTAAAGTACAGTTTAGAAACATTAAATTTACTTTCATCATAAACACCAATCTCAAAAAGCATGGAGGAGATAATAGACAAACCCTGCTTTTACTTACAATGTAAAGGGTGAAAAAGAATGAAGCACAGCATGATAAATATATCTAATGATTTGATTGTGATTTAACTGAACTATCAAGGAAAAAGAAAAGAACTTATATATACCAATCAGTATATTCAATTTAATAAAATGCTTCTTCAGTTTCCTAGATTGGTTTCTGAAAAATAAATTTATATCCTAGAGTGTTTCAGGTACACATACTGCAATTTTATGAAGAGTGCTCCTTGACTGAATGGTTGAACTTTATGCAAATGGATTCACTTATGCAAGTAACACCACTTTTAGAAATGGAACACATATCTGAGCTTATGACTTGAAATAACTCTCAGAAACCTGAACACCAGCATGGATCTTTGACTACTCTTCCCAGAACATCACTTACTAAATGTGGAGACCCTGGGGGGCATCCCCTAAGTTAGGGAGACACAAGAAGCTTTCCTCAAAAAGCTGTTTAGATCCCATTGTCTCCTTCCCCTGTTACTATGGTTCCTACGCCCCTGAGCCACTCCCTCCCTATTCCCCTATTGGCCGTGATCATTGTACTGCCCGAGAGCACGGGTCAGCCCTTACCTCTGGGGACAGAGAGAAACCTGGACCCTCGACATGTGGGTGCTCTGGGACTCTGAACATCTCACCGTGTGGCTGAATTAAACATCTGTGGATATTATGCAAAAGCCCTTTTTGCTTCTTTACCCTGGACTTTACTAGCAGCTATTCAGGCTGCAACAACTAAAGTTTTGGGCACGTTGTTAGGAGGACTATGGTATTATGACTTATCTCACAAATTTGTATTTGGAGAATGCTCATGCTCCATATCCCCTTATGCTTGCAGATGAACACTTACCAGACAGGACATCAAGCAAAGATACAATGAACAAAAGTAAACCTCGCTGGAGGATTTTTATGCTCAGTGGCTGACAGTGTGAGGCTCTTGGTCCATTTCCTCTAAGGTCTGTAGATCTCTGAGCTGACCAGCCTGTCCTGCTGCTCTGAACAGCAAAGGCTCAGCCACTAGAACAGCTTCTTGTGTGCTGTACAAAGCAAGAGAAAGGCACTGGTGAAGCAGGTGAGTAACAGATCAACTGCAAAAACATCCAGCGATGGGTTCAGTTGCACTGGGTTCTTTCTGGCTGCAGCAAACAGGTCGAACATCCCAAGTACCTACTTTCCATTCGTCATGTCACTCAACCTGGTTCTGCCACACACCACCAGTTCTGATCACTAAAAAGTCCATTGTGACCTAGTGGCTGTCAAAGAGGTGGCACCTCAAGCTGTGCTGACTGATGTTATTGGAGTCAGAAGCAGCAGGGAGGAATTTTAAGAGCAGGAGTCCAAATAGTATGTGGAGAAAAAAATAATAGGAATGATGGGGCAAGTGGGAATGAAGTGTTGTACTTTCAATCTTATCCTTTCTAGTGCAGATACATGCAATTGTAACAAAGAGTTTAAAACAAATGGCAGACAATGAAACTAAGAAGGCACATGAACACTGAAGATGTCCTATGACAAAAACTTTAAAAATGTTTCAAAAATAGGAGAACTCAAATGAACACGCAAGACTAACCCCAGAAACTCCTGAAGGAAAATTTCCTCCTTCTTACTGAACAGAAATATGATAAGATTGAACATGATAATGCATAAGAACAGGGAGAAACATCCCAAACTAAGTAGCAATGACCATGTGGACTGAGAAAGCTGTTTAGTGCGAGCCAGTCCTGGGATACAGAAAAAGAAAATGCCATAGTTCCCCCTTTCTCTCCTTTAAGTTAACTGTGAATTGGAAGTAACTGAAAGGAAAACTTACTTGGTAAGCCTAATTTTAAACTGCATTTTTGTTATTTACTTTGCATCACCTCCTACAGTTCAACCTTTGCTCTTACAGTAAACTCATTTTATTATGAAAGCTTATCTTGGCATTAAAAGCAACTTTAAAGCAACTTTGGGGATGAATAAGGCATATTACTATTTGAAAAACAATTAATCCAAATAAAGAAGAATTTTAGTCCTATCTTGTTACACTCAACCTACAGCAAGTGGGAGGAACCTTGGGAACTGAGCTCTCTTAAGCAGCAAGGATCAGTTTGAGAACTTGTAATATCTGATATCGAGGAAAGTCAGGTCTCCCCTTTCAGCCAAGGAGACACAATACACAGACATCCCAGAAACCTGAGAAACTTGTAAAAGCTGTTATTTCTACACCCTGCTGTTATAGTATGACAGGAAATAAAACTTAATTATATATTCACTGCACACATTTCATCTAAATATGGGTTTTTTAACTAGTTAAATCAATGAAAAAGGTACACTTGCCAGTTCTTTATTACTGTTTTATAGTAGTAGGTTCCTTGTAAGGTTATCACCACCCTCTCCCATCCACTGTATCTCCCACAGTCTATAATAAATATTTAATTAAGCTCAAAACAGCTGTTCTTAAACTCATAACCTAGCTTTGAAGTTCATTGCTTTTATTTCAGTTCTGAAAAAAGGGCTTCTGTAACCTAAACTTTTCAATTATCAGAGTGACAACAAAACCCCAACTGCCTGTGGCACTGGTTATTACATTTTGAAATGCCGTACACTGTCAGTTTGGACTGTTTCTCCATAAAGAATTTTTTAGTAGAATTTGCTTTTAAAAGGTAATCCATTTATCAGAATAACTTCTTGTTGAAGTCAGTTGGTTTGACCTTGTCATGAAAACAGGAAGTTCCTTTAGCAAAGAAATTACAACTTCTAAGATCTGTACATGAGAATTGATATTTACAGCTGAACAGTAAGCTTTAGTCAGCTTTCACTCATCCTTCTTTAGAAGCTCTGCCTGATTTTGTTAACAAACTTTGTGCTATAATTAAAAACCAAAATGGTCTGAGCTGAACATGACTCTATGTTTTCAAGAGACACCGATGCATTTCCCCATAAGAGAATTTCCAGGATGTAAGGATTTAGAAGAAAAAAAGTTGATCTAAATCAATTATATGATTGAAACTGATTGCTGCCTTAATAACAGAGAAGGTTGTTCACTCTCAGAGCAGCTCTAAGACTAAAATAAGTCAAAAATCAGAAACCAAAGCATTCTGCTAAAAGAGCTGTCTTGTATCTAAACTGCAGAAAGGAATTTATATTTTTCCTCATAAGTAGAGAGAGAGAGAGACAAACAAATGTTACTTAAATTAGCAATTAACACTATCATCGTGAAGAATTCCAACAAATATTAAGAAATCACACAGAGCACTCAATTACTAAAATAGCTGAAATGGCTAATTAAAGATAATATCATTTCAGAAAACAGCTGATGCATGTGAGGTTTACTGTGCTGTGCAGAATATTTAAAGATATAGCAAATATATTTGCAGGAAGGGTGAGACAAAAATACAAATACCTAAATTTTAAGAGTAGATTTTTAAAATTAAAAGCATTTCCATTTCACTGGCATCAGCTTTTGCAGAAACATTCTTCTCTTTGGAATGAAGTCTCAAATATTTCAGGCTAAGCAAGCCAGATAGGAAAGTCTAAAATAGGACTTTACTGTGTAAAAGTGGTCAACTCTCTAACATTGAAACCCATTTTCCTTTCCATTTATTTTGTTAGAAGGAGTTTCAGTAATTGTTCCTATTTTCTGACTGTGAATGATTTCCTCGAATGGCCTTATCAAGCAAAGAGGAACAAGAACTGTACACAATAGTGCATCTAGAAACTTTATCCCTTCCTGTCCTCTGCCACAGTGCTTCTCATTTTGTTATTCTATTGTGGAGTGTCATATGGGAAGACTGGTATTTTCAGCACCTGAGTATCTTACAGTGTCATTCAAATAAACAAAGTTTACAGGAAACCTCTAGTGTTTGTTACTTCATTCTGACAGATTGAGGAATCTCTGTAGGGCTGAGATGCCTTAGTGATTATTTTTGTACTCAAGAACTATAAGCATTTATGGGACCATAAAAACTTAATCAGAAGTTGTTCATGGTGTGCCAAGCCACTTTCCTGGAATTACTTAAATCACCACACCTTCCTGCATTCTGTCTGACAGCCTTTGGTGGAAAGAATTTCCTTGTGGAAGTATCACTTCTTATTCTCTTACATGAAAATATTTTAAGCAGTAGGAATGTAAGTAATGTTTATTGAAAACTGTCCAATTCACATGAAATTTTACAGATTCACTACTCTCAGTACAAAAGCTTCTGTGTATCGCTCACCAGCCTTCTTTTTCACAGCATCATTTACCTTTCAGGACCAGCTGCACTGTCATTGTGTCAATGTGATGCAGAACGCTACCTGTCGCCAGACAATGCTTCACCTTCCCACGCTCAGTATTCTCACACAGGCAGGAAGTTCTCTGAAAACATCTGTAATAAAATGTTCTTTCAAAGAAAAAAAAAAAAGGAAAAGCAGAAGACCTAGTTTTACTGCAGTGCCAGTGACAGCCCTTACCATACATTTATACAGCAGACATCAAAGACAAGCTACATTTTCTCTGTCAGAAATTCCTTATTTTCCTTACTTTCTTCTCAAGCAACATTTGTACACTTCACTTTTAATTGCAAACTTCGATTTTCAGCTCTGTGGGGCAGGACACCTTTTGTTCTTCCATGTAACCGATCTCCCCCACCAAGGGAGGGTTTCAACAAAGGGACTATTATTTTGTAACAGTTTTCAGGATGTATTTCTGTGATGTTGTGTTCTCCAACATACACCTTCCTAAATCAGAGCACAGGTAAGTCTTCCCCAAATACCACATTTCTCCACTGAAAACTTGTGAAAGACATAACTATGTAGCTTAATGCCATAGGTGCAAACTATTTGTAATAATACTGTGATACACAGTATAGATGTATCTTTGACAGATGAACTCCTAGGAGTCATACAGAAAAGAATATTTTTGCTGCTTTCTGAGCATTGTAAGAATACATACACTCACAAAAAGATAAAACTTACCAGAAAAACAAAACATTGTGTTTTAAATCCAATCAACACTTAACGCTGTGGTATCATGAGTTTGTTTCTTTTGTTAATTGGAAATAAGGAGTTCGTTCAATAGGTCAATTCTTTGCTGCCAGTATTTCATCAAAGTGTCAGTAATGACATCTCCATAGATCTATACAGATGCACCAGCCACACACCAGAATAATTTCTTGTGATTAGACTGATTCAGAATTAGGTATCAGCCTTTTCTAAAGCAGCTCTTTCGTGGCTTCATTTGAGAATGTTTAGGTTAAGATTTCCATGTGTAGATATGCATCTTAATAAAAGAAAATCAGATAAAGTGAGCTGAGTCTTCATATACTTATATACATATATATAGTGCAATGCAGACTGTACTGAGCCTAGTGACATTGCACTCCTATGATGTTATTCACACATATATATAATTTGCAGGTTTAGATTTAGGAGGCTGATTCAGAATTAATTGGGAAAAGTTGGGGTTTTTTTCCCCTTTCTGAAAGCAGCTCTTTTTTGCTTTACCACAGGAACATTATGCTATTCCTTCTGCAGATGCTACCCCAATTGTAATTGCCTGTCATGCAGTGAAGCAATCTAATTAAAACCACTTATTTGCACCTATTAACCAGTCTCTTTAAATTCAGACAAAAGACCTTACCACAAGCTAAAACATAAGTACGGAGTGTGGTCTGCAATTCAGTAAGAGAAACAACGTGTATTTTCAGATAATTACACTTACCTCCATTTTCCTGCTATTACCAATTAGCTTTAACCATGAACTTACGTGGCTATGTAAATCACTCGGCCACTAATCCAGACACACTCAGGCTGCTAGTAGGACATTGGATAATGCGTTTCATCTTTTACATGCTTAAAATGGTGACATTTTTTTGTGTTGAGGGCAAATTTCTGATTCTATTGTGGTTTAGAGGTGTAACATACAAAAATTATAAAAAATGTTTGATAAACTGCAAGATATAACTAGCAGTTTTATCTCAAGAAACAGAGCGATCTTGAGCAGTTTTATAGATAAGACCAGAATATTCCTTTGCAACCTCCTTCACCACGACAATGAAACAAAATCCCTTGTTTCAACAATATTGTCTTTTAGAACAATTAATGTTTCAGTTATTTACTAGGGGAAAAAAATCTACAGAAAGCTCTAATGTAAATACCAGGCAGGGCACTAAACCAGAATGACTTAATATGTAGCCTACTGCATAAGCTCATCTGGTAGAGTTTTCTGCACTTTCCTAATGTGATGCCTTCACTGAAGTGCTTTGTTTCACGCTGGGTAATGTTGAATGGACAGGTGGAAGAGTTGTGCTGTGCACCAATTCAGCACTATTGCCATCACATCACTTCTTGCTTTCTTTAAGGAAACAGCACTGCCATATTGAACCCACTGAAGAGCTGGTGCTTTTATCATTTCACGTTTCCGTGTTTAGGAAATAGGCCAATAATAAACAAAAAACTGTATCTTACAGCCATGATAGACAGACTTAAGTAAGTTCATGGGTGGCTTTAAGAACAGGATTTCTTTACCCATTTTTTGTGCCACTTCTTCAGGGTTCCAGGCCACCCTCATGTATCCATCACTCATCCAGCTCTGTGTACGCCGCTGCTGAGCGCCCATGTGCCTGTCTGAGCGAAGGTTCGGAGCTGGCCGTGGGCTGAGCTCTTCATTACCTCAACAGGTATCTGCACCCACACGGTCTGGCGCTACCCTCAGCGGCAGACACCTCCTCAGGGGGCACCCGGGCCACTGAGCACCGACCCCGCCAGCACCGCGCTCCCAGTCCGGCTGTCCCTGCCTGCCCACCCCGCGCAGGGAAGTGCCACTTCCCATTAGGTGCCCGCATCCATCACCCACCCGCGCCCTCGGCGCTCACCCCGCGCACCTGGGCGCGGGTCAGCGCTCAGAATCACAGAATCAAGTAGGAAGAGGCTCCGGGATCATCGAGTCCAGCCTACGAGCGAACGCCACTACGTCAACTAGACCAGCACTGAGTGGTCTTTGCTTAAACAGCTCCAGGGACGGAGACTCCACCACCGCCCTCGGCAGGCTGTTCCAACATCTAATAGCTCGTCCTGCGAACAGCGTCCCAGCAGAATGTCCCCTACCGCAGGTTGGGACAGGCTGAGGCAGCGCCGGGCCCTGCGCGGTACCTGCGCGGTGCGCGCAGCTCCCACCCACCCTCAGCGCGGACCGGCCGCCGCGGCGCCGCCTCGTCCCGC
>WBNO01014341.1:3301-43582 GCA_013400575.1 Peucedramus taeniatus | reverse complement strand
GGGGGGGAAGCGGTCGCACGCTCGGCGAACGCGGAACCTCTCCCAGCTGAGCTGTGTTGGGTGGATTTCTTTCTTTCAGTACCTCTTTCTGATTCCTTTGTTGCTAGAAACGCCGAAACTCCCGTCCATTGCAGGTTTCCCTCTGTGCTTTAAAAGGACTTAGTGTTTCTATGGCGGGGGGCCACGGCTCCCTTTCACCGGCACGCTCAGCAGCCATGCAGCACCGACGGGGAAAGATACGTTCTATTCGATTAATAACGTTTTGGAGCTCACATGACAAAAAAACCCTGCCTTTAAATATTTAATTTCATATCCCCAATATGTGTCATTTCCATTTTTAGTTGTCTAAAGCATTTTATATGTGTCTGGTTCTAGTCTATAAAGCTGGCAAATGAGTTTGATTATATATGTGGAATTATTTTATAGGGAAGGTTTAATGAAAAGCACATATTGAAGTTACGGAAATTGTAGGACCAGATAAAATAGAGTTAGAAAATCAATTGTGACAAAGTGACTCTTTTTCAGGGGAAGCTTGTAGAAGCAGTAAGTAGAGATAGAAAAATCTTTGAATTATGTGAGTCTCCTGTATGCAAATTGGCTGAAGAAGATGCGCTAAAGGGGAGTGGATTTCACACCTAAACTGTGGACATTACAGAAGCTTCACAGGAGTATGGCAGATGAAAGCTGGTCAAAGTCTATCCTTCCAGCCACAGTGACTTAGTGATGGCTGCAGGATTTCCACATTAATATGTCTTTACTTCACTAAATAAGCATGTGTTCCCTCTGATTCCTACTGGAATGTCAGCTCCTTTCCTATCCTTTTACTGCCTCACGTTATCTTCATATGAGGAGAAGAACTGGGCTGTGGTAAAAGGTCAGCCTCTGCTTAAAAAACTCGGGTTGAGAGACGTGAAGCTTTCCCTTCATCCTGCATGTCTAGGAATGCAGAACTGCAGCATAAACTGACTGTATTTCAGTCCCCGGGTTACACAAATCCAACACATGACAAGGCACTCCATGTGTTTGAACTACTCCTCACCCTGGATCCTGGATCCACTGAATCCTCCTGCAAGAAAGCCCTTTTTTGGTAAACTCACCTCACAGGAACAGATTTCTTGGCTCACAAGAGCAGTCTTTATAGTGGGTGTAAATAATAATCACCTTAGATATAATCTAGCTTCAGAAAACCACTTACAGGTGCTGTCAACTCCCTTTATAGTTTCTGAATAGAAAAAGAGAGAGATTAGCATCTGTGACCCGACCGAACTGCCTTTACTCTTACTTGCAGGATACACAGTTGCGGAAATATGTTTGTCTTTCCGTAATGATTAAACTTTGATTTAAACTTTGGTCATGGGCACGTACTGTACCATTACGCAAGCAGCACTTAAGGATGAAGTGTCAGCATAGCAACAATATGGCCAGCAGCAGCAGTGATCTCTGCAAAGCTGATTGATGAAGAGAACTGCAATGTAAATGCAAATAAATGCCACGCTGTGGCACCTTCACAGGGAACGACTTGTCAGTATCAATCTAATCTGGGTAGGGAAAAATAGATTGAATGGTAGCAGTGTAACAAGCTTCCCATCTATGGCAGCACTGTCCTTGCAAGGGTAGCAGCAAGCTTTCCTGCTCACCTTCTGCCTTTTCTCTTTACCATGTGAGTGATGGGACAGGAGCAATCCAGATTGGTCATGCTGGATTTATAGTAAACATGTCTGGTGTTTATTTAGCTCTGAAATAATCCAGGAATTAATATTACTTTTGGAGGAAGCAAAGAGGAAGCCCAAACAATTTATCCATTCAGGTGTCTAATCCGGCTAACTGAAAGAAAGAAGCGAGCAAACAAAAAATAGCCTAAGAACCCCCAAACAGTAGATTGTTCAGGGAGATGAAGGGGAGTGCAAGGAGGAATGGAGCTGCGGCTGCAAACAATTGCTACCCAGCTACTGCTTTATGTGCAGGAACACAAGTCAGCACTGTGGATGCAGCATTGGGGATTCCACAGAGACTGCCCAAAGTTTACAACCTGCCAGTAGTCCCAAGGGACAAGGACTATAATTTTCACAATCAGAAGTGAAATCTACTAATTCCTTCCTTTCAGTCCTAGGATAAATACTGCCATTTGATAATTCCTTTCCCTTTATTCCTATTACCATCTTTATTTGAAAGTACACACATGCACATATGGGTCTGTGTAACAATAAAACAGCAGGTGAAGCATCAATTTAAATGAAGGAATCAAAATGATCATACAAAATACAGTGTGCAGGAGCTGGCCTAGAGCCACCAGCAGGTATGGAAAGCAGAGGGTGCAACACACCATGAAGGACAAAGTGACAAAACCCAGGTGGCCTGGCTGCACCCCAGGCACTACTCTGTACCACTCCCAGACATGAGCTCCTAAAACACAGTGGTTACTGTAGGTCTGGATGAGAGAGGAGTACTGTGGATTATCGATCGGCTGTCCACTGTTAATTATGCAGAATATAGGACAGCCCCAAAGTTTGCAAGCGATAATAATTAGGAGCCCATGATCTCAGCAGCTTGGGAATTAACAGTCTGGTCTGGCTCTAAATGCTCACAGCCTGGGAATATATTTAACTCTTTCCTGGTCGCTTTACAAAGTTTTGGCACTGATCGCTGCAGCCGTCAGAGCAGCTGGCTCTTCCACAGGCACTCACTTACAGAAATGGCTCTTTCTTTACTGATCAAAACAGCAGCTACAGCTGGGAAAAAATACAGGAACGAGAAGGGTAGCACACTCCAGAAAGTGTAATTTACATGGATTTACCTCAGAATAGCAAATAAAATCCGTCACAATCAAATGACTGGCTTCAAAACAATGCAGAGATTAGCAGTGAACAGAGCACTTGGTGGTAAAGAGAGTGTGTTCAGCAAATCAAAACACAAACACTTCAGGAAGAAGTTGCATAATTTTTGTCAAATTAAAAGTTAAACAACATTGTCTTCTACTAGAAGCTGCCAGGAAGTGTCAAAACACTCAGTTACAAAGAATAGGAGTAGTTACATGTTTCTGTTTATCATTTCAGTTCTCATCTCATTATAATTCTGTTTTTTTCCTACCATTGTTCAGGTAGTGAGTCTTGCTGACATACAGAGTTTATTGCGTTCCCAACTAGGAACTCTTCTTAAGACACATTTCTTAGCGGACGTTGCCTCTCGTTTCCTCTGCTTTTCCCGGTCCCATTTGCACACCGGTGCTGGGGCGCGGAGCCGAGNCCCGCAGCCGGGCCGCCGCCCCCCGTGTGCAGCCGCGGCGGCTCCGAGTGCCCCGACACAGCCTCTCGCTTCTGCCTCGGGAAGCACTGAGGGGTCCCTCCTTGAGACCCATCCCACACCGATTTTCCTACAGCTGTCTTTAAGGTTTGAAAACCTGCCTGGGAGCCTAGATTTCCACACATTAACCTTTGCCAAATCTTACAGTGCAAAATAAAACACCTATAATTAATTCTGCTCACTCTGCAAGGGACTAACGACTGGGCAGCGTGTTTTAGGCTGGGATATGCAGAGCTGGGGCCTCCGCTGCTGTTATTTTTACTTTTTCCTGGACTGTTTTCATCTTACATCCTGTGGACGTAGTAAACAATCAACAACGATGAATCAACTGAATCGGTACATTTTTTAAGGCTATTCCCACTGAGAGCCACTTGCACTTTCGTGACAGTTAAGAATCTGCCAAACATTAGCTTAGTTACCAGCAAGACAGGCTCCTCCCTCCCTTCACCCCATACATAGATTGTTTATCAAAACGTGCTGCCAAGAAAAATATCCCTGCTTTTGGCCTCCACCAGTGATTAATAACACTTGAGAACCGAACAAAACTTTACTGTGTTTTCCAAAAAATGAGGGAGGTGGGAAAGGAGGGAAGAAAAAGGAAAAGGAAAAGGAAAGGAAAGGAAAAGGAAAGGAAAAGAAAAGAAAAGAAAAGAAAAGAAAAGAAAAGAAAAGAAAAGAAAAGAAAAGAAAAGAAAAGAAAAGAAAAGAAAGAGAAAGAAAGAACAGACCCTGACACTATTTTAAGTTATTTCACTTGCCATAGCCTCCTTTTCCTCTCTAATTAGGCCATCTGAAAAGACCAAACCCACTTTTTCTCCAAGACCATGTTACAAATGCTGATTAATATTGTTATTGAAAGAAGGATGATATGGATAGAGGATAATGGTGAGAATCGAAGAGGGGGTGGGGGCAGTTTCTTTTATTAGCACATATCAAAATGAGCCATGGGGAGAAACCAAGAGGAAAAAAAAGATAATTTACTTTCTTTACAAAGACTGTTGGTAAAATTCCTAAGGGAGACTAAGTGCCAAAATTAACTGTCTTGGTGTATTACTTTTAGACACTACTGCCTAGGTGAATTAAGTCAAATCTTCAAGCAGCAGCCAAAGATAGCTGCAAGGTGAAAAAGAGGCTCTACATTTCCTTGGCTTCTTTTTGGTGAAACTCACAAATTTGTGGAGATTGTCTTTGCTCCAGGGTTTTTCATCTCTCTCCCTCTCTCTCTCTTTCTCTCTCTCTTGCCTTCTGGGCTATTTTTACTATTGTATATTTGGCATTATAAATGTGTTTTGTAATGGGAAGGCAAGGTAAGAAACATGTAATTGTTTAGAAAAAGAGAAAAGTAAAAAAAAAGAGAATACAGTCTCACATACCATATCCATTTATGTGTATACATACATGTGAGAGTATACATATGTACGTAAGTAATATCAGATATTTTTCATTACCCTGTTTTCCAAAAAGCATTATTTAGTAAAAGATAATAAACAGCTCTTGAACAGTGGGATCTAGACTAGTGAAAACAGTTTACTGAAATTAATGGTGCTGGATTGAACCAAACCTTCCTCCCTTTGGAATTAGTGCCAGACATAGTTTTCCTGAACCCTGTCCAACTGCCTGAGCGACAGACAATTTTCATTCTATTTGTGCTAAAGGCTTATGACTAGTGCTAGAAAATGAAGCCCTTGCCCTTGATCTCAGTGCAGATTAAAAAAAAAAAAAAAAAAAGCGGAACTGTGCCAATTTGTTTCCTCTGCCAGTAGAAGCCCTTGTGCTTTGGGTAATGCAAAACAATAAAAAGTTCACATGAAAACTCTCTACTGAAAGGAAACCCACCAAGAGCCATGTATCTCTGCTACACTCATCAGCCAGTTTCCGAGATTCTCACAATGTCATCAAAATGCAGAGGGTAACGGCAAAAAATAGTTACCAGCCAGCAATACTGTCTTATTTTTCTGTTTCACATCTCACTGCTATGCATTTGATAATGATTGCTAAAAAACACTCCACTGTAAATAACCATCCTCTCCCTTCTGCTAACACCAATCTTCCCATATTCAGGTACTGCATGTAGATTTAGGGCAGTGCAACAACCCTGTTGTCTAAGCTAATTCTATTTCTAAGGGATGAAATACACATTTGACACACACCCCCCGAGTTATAAACAGTGGCTATACCGTAGTGCTGTCAGCTAGTTAATCTCTGATTGCTTTTTCCTAGATTATTAATAAAATTAGAATCCCAAGCAGAAGGCGTTTGCTTTCATTGTACAGTCTGCACTTGTGACATGGTACATGTGGAAAATTTTGAGTGCACTGCAGTGAATGGTCTGGGGGTTAGATTTTAGCTTCCGCTAAGTACCTGGCAGGCTGCCATGCTGAAGGATTCTGGGAACTGAAAGGCTCCCAAGTACAAACTGCCAGCATTAAGCAGTCCTGACAGCTCTGCTCCTTCCACACTTGGCAGCAGTTCAAAGTGCTCTTTCATTTGAAAGGCTGGAAGGCTGCCATGTGCAATGCAGATTTGCTGTGCCTGCTCTCATAAGGAACTGATAAATGCCGTTGCTGTTGCCATGGGGACAGGAGGCTATCAGAATGGCCTTGTGATCTGCAGCCTCTCAGCTCTGCAGGTTTGGGTTTGGGGGTTTTTTGGGTTTTGGTAGTTTGGGTTTGTTTTTTTTTTTGGGGGGGGGGGGGGTTTTTTCGTGTGCGTGGGGTTTAGTTTTTTTCTGGTGGTTTTTTTTTTTTTTTTTTTCTCTCTGAGATCGTGAAATAACTGTTCTAGAGAATGTTAACTCCTGAAGGACAGGAAGCGCTGATTTGAAAGGACAGGGTGAGCCTCTGTGCGTGGCTCCTCTGAAGTGCTGGGAACAAGATTAACACATACCTGCCAACTGTCCCTATTCGGGAAGAACTGGCCCCAGGGTATTTTGGGGTTTTTTGAGGGGGCTTTTGGTTTTTTTTGAAGGCCAGGAGGGTGGAAGGGAAGGGAGGAAGTGAGAAGGAAAGACCTCCTTCTCCACACTCAGTCCCTTCAGATTTCTCTTTTAGCTCAGGATCTCCCAACATAATTAAAAGATCATCCTCTTTCTTCCCCTCACTATCCCCACACAGAGTTTTCAGATGCTGTGGAAAAGAATTAATTTACCACTGGATGTTGTAGCATGCCCGATGTCTTTAGCTCTCATTAACATCAGTGGATAGCTAGCAGGATTAGACCCATTATGTGCACTCCACGTGTGGTTAGTGTGAATAAAAAGAATGAACAGTGTGATATAAGACTGCATGTTTAAGAGCAATCTTAGTGATGATGCAAGTCCTGAGTGAATCTCAGCTTGTCCTAGTTCCCAAGATTAAAATAAACACACCTTTGAGCTATGCACAGTTTGAGTGTGTGTATAGATGAGTGTGCATATCTACTTCTGTAAAGGTGTAGAGAAAAATACAGGCAGCAAATATTTTAGTCAGAATTTATACTCATTACTCTATGTTGTCTTTATTTTGTTGTTTTTCACATTGTTTCTTTCCATCTCTGCTACAGCAATAGATCTGTCTTCCCTAAAGACATTTTGCTGCAGACCAGTAAACTGAATTCTGTTTAACCAAGGCGAAGTCTGAGCATGACATCATAGCAGGAACAATGGAGTGCATCACTGCTCCCTGACCACGCAGCAAACTTCGGGGCAGCATTTAAAAAGATCAATATGGGCATGCATCTATGTTTACAGGCACATGTAAAATGCAATATGCATTCAGATAGTAGCACAAAACACTAGGAAAGACAAAGCACTGGAAGAATTGTGTTTGTATACACAAGTGCTAACAGTCTGAGAGCTTTCTTCAAGCCTGGTGAACACTCCACATGTGAACAAATCCTCCCTTCCGTCTCTAAACATGGATCTCTTCCTTTCAGAATTGTACACCTCTATCTTTCCAATATATGTGAACAGTGTTATATGAAATGAAACATTAAAACAGAATGTCAAGCCATATTCAACAGATAATCTGGTTAACCACCTGCTGGTTAACCCGTAGCTTTTTAAAACAAACACCACCACTCTTACTTATTAGACTTTCACTCCACTTTGGTTTTACCTATTATTTTACTGTATTCAGTTTTAAAGCCTTTTGGTTGTGTGTTAATCAAAGATTTGAATGAAGAAAGTAGTCATTTGAAAAACATACAAGAGAGAATTTTTAAGGAGTAACAGAGAAATACACACTATAAGTGTGTGTACACACACATACCCATACACTCCCTCTACATTTTCTGAATTCTCTTTTAGCTTATATTTTCAAGCAAATTAAAGCATATATGATTCTGAGTTTTGTATTTGACATCAGATTCTGATGGTTAACACAATATGCATATTCAAATCACGATAAAAGTTACTTGTATACATGTACAAAGTAATTTCAGAATTACAAACGAGGCTGTATTTCACAAGGCTTTGCACAATGAGCTAGGCCAAAGGATTTTTTTCTTCCTGATTGCTTTGGATTATTATTAAAAAAAATTAATAAATGTGAAAATAATGTGATTAATTGTAATTCTACTGTAATATCTTTACCTGATTCTCTCTGAGTTCTTGCCTATGGTTGTCATGGTAATTTGATAATTCTGGCTTGTTCTCTGCACATTCTGTTGTCTCACTGGATTTCCTGATTATTCAGAAAACTCTTTTTAAAAATCCTCCTGTCTCTCTCCCTCTGCCCCCATTCTGACTCAATCCTGCTTTTTTCATTCATTTAGCATAGAGGAATGTGTACTATTTTGCTACTAATCTGTTAGGGTGAAGTTGTTTGTTCCACTTACCCAAAAATGGAGCTAATGAGCATACATTTTAGAGCTCTTCTTAAATTATCATCCATAGTCTATGATAGGGGGTACAGAGGAAATGTGGAAAGATAACTGCATATAAATTTCTTGTAGAGTACTTGGATCTTAATCCTATAGATATTATTTAGGGTTTAACTGCTGCATTTCTGACAGCAGAAACATGTATTTAACTGTTGCCTTTTCAAATGTGACAGACACATTTGTACCTAGAGTGAGAGTCAGAATGTATTCTCTCTATATGACAGAGTAGAAGCAATATTTTTATTCAGGGGTTCAAGTGACAATTTATGCCACAAGAAACAAACTAATCGTGCTCTGAATGCACCAGTGAAACTCAAAGAAAAATGCACACAGCTAAGTAATATTTAGCTCAGGTGTGTAGTTACAAAAGGTTTATGTCATTGATATGTGCATATTTTAAAAGCACTCGGCATGAAATTATGTATACAAAATATATATGTACATATTATAGATGTATACCTAATACATATGTATGAAGGTACATAAAACTGCCTTTTTGGGGGCTGGGGTTCTTCCCCAGACAGTATAGGATTTTGTGATGAAAGCATGGAGTACCATTTAGACCTAAGGTTACTTTGAATAATTTGTTTGATTATTACATCTCATGTTATTGCTTTTCATAGTCCTTGTACATTTAGCCTCTACACTCTTCAACAAAGGGTATGTATTTTATTTCGCTGGTCAGTATCTCATACAACTACAACCTGAAATCATAAGAATCTCAAAGAATTATTTCAAGGCAAGTAATTCACCACCATTATGAGTCATTATTAAAACTATGGTCCAATTTATTACAATTTTGACACAGTAATTTCCACTTTACACTGTCTTTACAATGTATCAATGGAATTTGCAGTCCCTCTGAATTAAAAGTATCTAGTATCAACTAGAAGTACCTGTATCAATAAAAGCTACAAATTCTTCTGTGTGGCCTCCTTTGCTTACTTCTCTTTCTTGTACTGTAAAGATTATTTGGGATTTAAGTCCTTTTGATGGCAACATGCTGTGGAATCTGCTACACTCAGTAAGCAGTCCAGCTGTGCCAGCCCCTCTATTCCAACCTATTGCCATAATCTAGGACATCAGTGACATCATCTCACAGGCTGTGACATCACCCTGTGAATCACAAGACTAGTAAAGGTTGCTGTTGGTGTCACAGGTGGTATTTGACATGTGAGTGCAATGTTCAGACTCGATTTTAACTATGAAAATACTGTTAAAATAACCCCTTTTACCTATAAATTTATTTGGAATTTTTCAACTGTACAAATCCTATCTTCTTACTTTGATTTTCAATTTTTTATTGTCAGTAAAATAAAAACTACTTATTTTATCCAATTTTGTCCTATTTTATTCCTATGTAAAGCAATAAAGCAGCAATGAACACATTTTCTTTTACATGCTAAAAAACAGCTATCTCTGCTACTGAGCAGAAAAGGTTTCAGTAAATCACATGTAGGACATCTAATGTTAAAATGTTCTTAAATTTACTTTGAATTTCTATTTATTCATGTATTTCTACAATGTAGGCACTGCAGAAACTCAATAGACCATACACTTCATACTTAGCACAAAAATTATGCCCCCTCATTTCTGAACAGAAGACTGAGCAGGGAAATGGTCTATTTTACATTCTGATAACACCTAATTATTTTTATGAAATATATCCAATAGCATTTATTATTTGAGCAATCACAAATATTTACAAAGAAAATATAGTCTTGAAAGCAACCTACATGATGATGCTTTTTTTCTTTTCCTAGAACGTTGTTTGTTTTATAACTGCTAATTGTTAAAATTCAGTAATCTGTAGTGATCTTACTTTTATTTGTGTAAATTAGTAGTCTTGCTGCACAAATCATGAAGGCTTTGCCATGCAAGTGTACTGGGCACCCAGCTATTTCATTTAAAAGTCAGTGTGCTCCAGTCCAATTTTTTATTACTGTTATCTTTAGTTCTGTGAAGCCTTGGAACATTTCCCAGTCTGGACCTACAGAAAGTTTCCCAGGAAAATGTATAAAGAGCCTGTGTTCTGCTTTACTCTGCAGTGCCTATGTGCTTTTAGTGAGCTAGGTCTTTGAAGACCCAGCCCATGCATGGAGTCCAGTCAGGCTGAAAAATTTAGCAATTGAGATATTTTACAATCCAAAATCTCTTTTAAACAAAGGTGTGGTTTAGCAGGACTGGCTGCTTCTGACCTCTTTCAGCCTCTTATTATTGCAGCTGCTATGATGTAAGGCTGAGTATGGTAAAGCTAAAGTAGCTGAGGCTCAGGGAGAAATGCTGAGAACAGCTGTTTTACTGTAAACATTAACAAGGGTTTGCCTTCATTTGCAAGCTGGGAGCATTCACAGTTTCTGCACAAATAATACTTTGGGAATTTGTTCTAGATGTTCACAGCACACACAAAAAAATTATCCCTTCTATACATTACTGCAGCTTTGAAAGAAGCAAATTCTCTACAGAGAGATGCATTCCATTAAAATCAACAGGGAATTTTTCACATTAATGCACAGCTTCACACAGACGATACAGACATACACACAGGGAAAGAAGCAATATTTATCTGCTTTAGCTATTTCTAAAGCTCCTATCACATTAGTATCTAAGTGCCAATTAGGTACCAAAAATACTCAGTTGGAGCAGACACTGATATCTGCTGATTATTACAGGGCTACAAACAGAATTCTATCCAAGAGGGCAGAGAGGGATTTGAATGCTTTCCCCCTAGCTTGGTGCTGCAATTCATGGATGTTAGGAAACAAATTTCAGACCTAATTTCCTTCATTACATTCTCGAGGCTGCTTTCTGCTGAAGCAAATGAAAAATCTCAGACAAAGTGACCTTTGCAGGGAGCAGGGGACATTCACTGACATCACATGCATCTGCATATGCACACACAGGCATATGCAAGGCTAGATCCTCCAGACACTCAAAGCTGTTTTTTGCCACATTATCACTGTAATGGAGTCTGTGAGGCAGCTCAGCCAGCTACTTGTGCATCAGCCAGTGCAGATATGACAAAGCCTCAGCTGGTTTGCAGCCACTGCAGAGACTGCAGTGGCTCTCCCTTCCCTGAGTCCTTGTGAAAAGCATACAGCTTAGAAATGGCTGGGCCAAGCCTATTTCTCATGGATTCCCAGTCACCAGAGTAGTTTATTGAGTATAGTGGTAGCTCCTGCAAAATTCAGTAGCTCTGCTGGTGTTAGAGTTTACACAAGGGACCACACTGGCAGGGAGAAAGCCCTAGGATGATGTAAGGATGGCTTAAAGCTGTATTTTCACTACCCTCTCTGAAGCCTGCCAAGAACTGCTTGGCCAAAGCTTGGAGCCTGGGCAACAGTCCCTACTTACAGACTCCTAGAAACTCCCCATATTAAATATAAAGCTATATAAATCTTCACTATCTTCTTCATTTGCTACTATTATGGTTCACAGCTAAGTAGGATAAACTCTGCTGAGCCCTTTGATAAAAGACCAAGGCAAACTTGGAATCCAGAAAGGCTTGTTAAAATTCATCACTTCACTGTAAAGTTGTGCCCATGCTGTTGGATATGGAACCCTTCAAATGAGAAATAAAATTACCAATTGGACATGTGATCTTTTTAATGTTCCCAGGGCATTTCCCACAAATCTGTAAGTATTGAATTTAGTATATCTCTAAAATTCAAATCTAGTCAACTATATTATGGTCCTAAACTGTTTGTGTTTATGCAGGATAAGGGGAGGTTTTTGGTGTCTGTCCTGTTTTATAGTGTTAATCTCTTGTGCAGTGAAACAGCTATTGTCTCCTCCTCCAGAGTGCCTGTGTTTCTTCAGATCATTATTTGTTTTTGTATTTTGGGATGAAACAACGTAAAACTCTATCTGCCTGGTACAGCCGCAAATAATGCTTCTCTTGCATCCCTGTATATAGTGGAAAATAAAAATATTCTGGGTGCCATTTCTTCCTGACCCCAGGTATCTTTAAATCTCCAATTAGAGTTTCACCATGCATGTGTGACAATGGAGGCTTTGAAATGCACCTGGAAACATATCTCTCTTTTTTCCTTCCTTCCGTCCTTCCCTCTGACAGGATTTCAGACCTCTGGAATCACATCTGTTGTGAGTTACCTTTCCCTAGTCATACTTTTTATTGTACAAATGTTCAAAAAAATACTCAGTTGTTTGCCTAGATCTTGTAACCAAAACAAGGCCCCAGCCTGTCCTCTTCCACTGCCCATGCCTATAATTTCTTCTCAAGCTGAATGCTGAATGGGGATAAAGCCAGCATACTATTATGTTTGGAACCGGGTTCAATCCAGGAAAATGATACAAATGAACCTGGGAAATATGCTGCAGCTTGAGAAAATAATAAAGCATGTTAGAGTGCTCATATGTAACTGGAGATGGAGGAGTTGTTTCCAGAGCAGGGACTGGAAAGGACATACTGGCACCTGTGTAATTTGTGAACCACTGAAGTCAAATTCTTTCCTCTGTGTCTTGGCAAGCCCAGTGATCAGATGAGATGCCGTGGCCTGGCCAAAAGAGAGAATGCTCTGGCACTACAGAAAGCTCTTCTATAGCCAATTTTTCCTGTGCTAGTAGCTCTACTCACCACCTCAAAAATGCTTCCTGAAGCACCAGTCCAAGCTCACTTTCTGCAACTCAATGAAACATCTGTCAGCACCACTAGAAACATTCAAAAACAGAGCACCTTACAGCACTGGGCCAGCAAAGAATAACCCTGCTCAAGGCTGGCAGCACACATTCAGGCTGCTTTATCAAGGCACAGTGACTCGGAAGAGCACTGAATGCTCTTTGCCAAAGCTTCCTGAGAAAACTAGGTCCAAAAGTTTTGGTGTTACATTGAAATTCCTATTAAACATCCCTGTAAGTTGAAACATTTGGTCTTGTTGTCTGTTCCCATTTACTAACCTCACCTAGAACCCTTCTTGCCTACAAAAGGTGCCAGACACATACAGCTGTCCACGAGAAAGCAGATGAAACCAACAAATTGGGTAACTCACAAAACTAGCCCACGCTGTTTTTCCTCTGTTGAAAACAGGACTTTTAAGGTATTTAGAGACCTGAGAAAGGTTGACCTCTATGCATGCAATTCAATGCTATTGATTCACAATCCAAATTATAAATACTTTTTAAAAAATTCACCCATTCCTTGATTCATCAGAAATAAAACCTCATTTCTTAAATAAGTGTATTTGAAAATCAATCTGCCACTTCTGGCCCTCACTGCTGTCCTGCCACTCACATGTCACCACCACAGCCCATTTCCAAATGTTCTTCACGCCAATGAGACACCTCTGGTCATGAAGAACCGCACATATATCCCTTCCTAGTGCTCCCTTTCAGAATGCCAAACCAGTCAGGTTTAAGGAAATCACTGCAAAACTGTAGAAGTTTAGGTCAGAAACTGAACCCCCCAAAATCTAATCATTGCTCACATTGCTTACATGAACGTTCTAGATAAAAAAAGGGGGGTGGGAATGGGTGGAGTGGGGAAAGATTCCTGTGATTTTTCTCAGACATTTTTCAAAGTCAGTTTTTCTCCAAATATAATCCAAAACTTCTTCTGTAAGGGTGTGTTTTTATTCCAATCCAGGCAGTGTTTGGGGGAAATGCATAAAACACCAAACTGTATCACAAACGCTTTTGATTAGAAAAACAACTGCAATCTTGCTTGTTATCTGAAAACAGGGATAGTTAAGCTTCTGTAATGGGAAAATGGCAGGATTCTGTAACAGGTCAAAACAAAAATGTACCCTAGTAAAAGACAAAGTTTGACCTGATTTTTGAAGATTTTCATTTTAAAGCTATCCAGAAGAGCCAAAGGAATAATGGAGCACTTGTAAGAAGGAATATAAAAGAACCATCAGTGCCAAATACACTGGGAAGGGAAATATCATGGAGACTGTGAATCTCTGAAACAGACTTCTGAGGTGATAGCCTGAGGATCAGGCCCAATAGGGGAATTAGTTACACAGAACTTCAACCTCACAGTGCCAAAGTGAAAGGTACTGGGTTCCTAGAGGGGAGTTCAGAACCTCTTGTTCTGTGTCTAGATTTCCTGTATAGAGCATGGGAAAAATTAGGCACCCCTGAGTACAGTATTCAAAACATCTGTTTCTGCATTTTATCCAGTGACTAATTATATGAAATATTTAAGAAGCAGGCCAGGAAGAGAATCTAAGGCTTTATCTGTCAGAAGGGTGTCTTAACCAGAACAGTTATGCTTTCTCTTACACTTTCTCTACTCCCTGTGATCCTCCTTCTCTTTCTCTGGACCAATGAATTTAAATTATTTTCTGCAGCATGGCAAAGTTTCAATAGGAAGGGTGGAGATTGCCTGCCTCCAAAACAGCCTGCGATCTGGTGGTCAGGCTGCTCTCCTGGGACATGTGAGTCGGAGTCTCCTCACGCACAGAACATTCCTGTGCTCGGAGACAGGAAACAGTGAGGGTGCACTTGAGAACTCACCTTTTTTTTTTTTTTTTTTGGAAGCTGGAGCTGCTATGATATAGATAATAAAAGGAAATATTTAACAATAACCATGAGAATTAACAACACTTATAGACATCTTTAATCTTTGAGATTCCAAAACAAACAATGGACTATGCTGAAGCAACTATGCCCTTTGGACTTAGCAGAAGCACCCAAGAATGCAGAAACGGGCTTTGCTGTACTTCTGAAAATGTTGTAATGCATGTTTTTTTGTGAGCTAGATCTACTCTGTAGGCTGAGTCAGAAGAAAATTCTGCTTGCACAGTATCCTTTTCTGTCCACTCTGTGAAGACTTTCTAATAACATTTCAGCTTTTACCTTCTTCAGCTCCTTTTGCTCTTGTTGAGCAAAACTACAGCAGGTGTATTTAAGCACTGTGCAGGATCTCAGAGGGGTCTTACCCACAGGGATGTACATTTGAATCATATGGCTTCCTATGAGTTTATCATCTCCTTGCATCATGCAAGCAACAGTGCTCAAGACATGAAGAAATCTACTTCAGCTTGTTACTGGAAGTTCAGGAAAGAGCTTGAAGGAGGTAGAAAATAAAGCATGCTGGATTTTGTCCCAGACAGTATGAATTAATAACCTGAGTTCCATCAGCATACCATGGGATCTACTGTAGCTACAGCTATGGCCAGTTGACTGCCAGGTTGTCAGTTTCACATGGATTTGACAGTTTTGCAGGTTGATCCACTTAGAATCTACTTCAATTCCTACCCTATTTAAACAAAAGAGGAGGAATTTCTCAGTCTGCACAGCACAGCTCCTGCTGGCAAAACTCCAGAGAGCTCATAAAACAGTAGGAAGGGAACTTTCCAGAAAATGGATAGCTCTTTTTCCAGCCAAAGCAACACTTGCTGTTCTGATAATGACAGCCAGTCAGTCCCAGGCTGCCTCTGTGCTGCAGCCAGCCAGGAGTCTTAGCAGTGCAGGTCCTATTTCCAGGGCTACTCCATCATCCCTCCAGCTCCTGCACTTACATGAGATGCAGCTATGATGGCCCCTTGCAGTGCCTTCATTTGAATCAGCCTTTCTGGGCCAATTGCTGTGCATTAGCAGACCTTATATACTGAAGGAACATAAGCCAAACCTATCTTAGTTTCTAGTTTTTTGACTCAGGAAGTTTATGTAATGCAGGAAGTTATGGTTTCCCAAGTCCTTTCCATAAATAGTGTCTTTGGTGATCATTTTGCTCCTCTATGACTCAATCGAATCACAGGCAGTTAGACTGCCCTTAAATAACTTCATGTCTGTATTTAAATGTTTTTCTGAATATGGGCCTAATAAGGTATATTCAAATAAAAAAGTTTCATAAAATGATGGATTGGGAACCTTTGTGCATATCCTAAAAAATAAGAAGTAGTGATCTTTTTCTAATAGCTTCAACAACATTCTATACTAATTCCTTCTTTTTCCTATTTAAATGTAGAGTACTTAAGACTTGTGAAACATGTGCTTTTACTTTAGAGTTTGCTGTAATTTTTGCTTTTGTATTTTTTTGCCATACAAACATATGTGGTTTTCAATGTTATGCACTCAGGATGATCAGTTTTGGTTATGATAAAGGAGGACTTCCTTTAAAAGACCTCCCTTTACAGACAGAAAATCTCTAGCACATGACAGGGGAGAAAAATGAATGTCACCTATTCTGTATCAGCCAAGATTACATCCTAAAACCTTAGCATGTATTCTTTTTTCCAGATTCACACAAATTCCTACTGCTATATCTTATTATGGCTTTAAATATTTTGAATAATGTAGACGTTGAATACCACTCAGTTTGTCTCTCACAAGCAAACACACAGACACACATATAATTCTCACCACTTGTAATTATGAGCTGATATCATAACAATGGCTACACTGGGAAAACACATATTCTCATTGTATCTTTGTTAGACATGTCATTTTATATACCTGGGCAGGTGACATGGGCTGCACACACTATTCCAATCTGAGGGCCTTTTGAGAAGGCAAGACGTGCCCACATTTTCTGAGCATACACCGAATAAGCAGATAAGAACAACAGCATAAGAGCTATGCTCTGGCTCTGCCAGTAGCATCAGTCCCTGCAGCATGTGTTCCACTCTCACCCATTTGTGTCACATAGCCTGTGTCCAAACAGGGCTTCAGCCAGCATCGCCCATCATCTTCTGCTTTGCAACTTTGATACATACACATGGTGCCTCTTGCTGCAACTTCTGCTTCTGCTGCTATTGGTTTGGATGGGATCAGACTTTGAGGAACTAACTTGGACACAGTAGGATGGGACGCAAGGGTTCTCAACGACTAGAGTTTGGGGCTGCAGGACTCTCCCTCACCCTAGACAAAGGGAAACTGTTCTGTTCAGAACAGAACACCTCTGCTACTTATCATCTAGCTTACTCCTATAGCAGAGCCTATCAAATGCGCATCTCTCCAACAAAGAGAGGATGGGAGAAGATAAGCATGCAGTGGAGGACTGCTTTACATTCTACAGAGAGAGGATGACAGTGACTCCACCACTTTAGATAAGGAATCACTCTTTGCAAACAATTGGAGCCTGCCCAGCACAATGATGGGCTTTATCCTCATCTCCATAAGCAGAGAGATCTGTTCACAAAGCCTGGACATTCCTGACTCCTGCAACCAGCTTTGCAGTGGCAGAAAAATTGCCAGCTCAAATGTGCTCAGATCCACCATATCCAAATGGTGTTGCCCTGAGATCTGTCATGGTTTGACACTGACCAAATGCCAGGCACCCATGAAACTGCTCACTCACCCTCCCCTGTTACAGCTGGACAGAGGAGAGAAAAATTTAACAAAGGGTTCATGAGTGGAGATAAGGACCAGGACAAAACACTCCAAGGGCAAAACAGGCTCAACTTAGAGACACAAAGTGAGTTATTTACTAACAAAACTAGAGGAGGATAATGAGAAGTAAAACAAGCCCTTAAAAACCTTTTCTTCCTGCAACTCCTCCCTGCTTCCCACTGACAGTGCCGGGAGACAGGAGGTGGGAGTCTTGGTCACTTTCATCACCCAAGGTTTGCTTCCACCACTCAGGAGAGAAGTCCTTCTCCTGTGAGACTGTGGAGTCCCTCCCATGGGAGACAATTCTCTGTGAACTTTTCTGACATGGGCCCAATCTCATGTGCAGCAGTTCCCCCAAAACTGCTGCAACGTGAGTCCCTCCCACGGGCAGTCAGTCCTCCCAAAACTGCTGTGGTGTGGATCACTCTTCCATGGGGTGCAATCTTCTAAGTACAGGCTGCTCCAGCCTGGAAGCAAGGGCCCTCTCTCTCCACCAGGTCTCCCACTGGATCACAGCCTCCTCTAGGCATCCACCCCCTCCGGCATGGGCACTTCCTCCACGGGCTGCAGGTGGATCTCTGCATCCCCCATGGGCTGCAGGGGCACAGTTGCTTCACCATGGCCTTCACCATGGCCTGCAGGGGAATCTTGGCACCTGAGCCTAGAGCACCTCATTCCCCTCCTTTACTGACCTTGGTGTCTCCGTGTTTTTTCCCTCACATATTCTCACCTCCTCCTCTTGTCTGGATGGAATTAAAACTACGCCACTACTTTTGTTTTGATTTCCTCTTAAATATACAATCACAGAGGGATTACCATCATCTCTAAGTGACCCAGAATTGGCCAGCAGTATGTCCATCTTCAGAGCCATCAGGGATTGGCTCTACTAGACATGGTGGAAGCTTCTAGGAGCTTCTCGCAGAAGCCACCTCTGTGGCCCACCCCCTGCTACCAGAAACCAGGCCATGCAAAACCAACACAACATAAGACAGTTACCCAGAAAGTATGCTCAGAGGGAAAGGGGCCAAGGGAATAGCTAATTTTACCTGGTGTAGAGAACCTTCAACAAAGTTATTCAGAAGAGATTTCACTTTCTGACCATAGAACCTTGCTGAGTACAAGGAAGAATACAAGGACATCATGATACAATGTAAGCACTGAACATGAGATTCCTGTATTTTCTGCATTAGGATATTGATTACACTTTGATCAGTGCTATCTATCTTGTGCTCTCCTGGTCATGCTGTCCGACCAGACAGGGAGGCAAACATGAGTATTTCATCAAGCACTAAACTCCTGATGGCTAGAGAATAAATGAGCTTTCGATCAACTCATCAAGGTTACCATGTCCTCCAAAACTTTTACACTGGGGCCCATGATAGCCTTTCCATTCAGAATGGATGCTGCAAATAGAGTTCTACCTAACAACATCTTTAAAGTACCAGGGTAGGCAGAGAGTCTAGCTTCCTAATGGGGAGACAAGTCAGAGTTAATTTTGCAACAGAACTCACAGCATGCTCGGAAAGGGCAAATATGGGAGTAAATGGCCACCACCAGTGGTCATTTCTCTTCCCCATTTCTTGTAGCCACTATTTTCACTCCTTGATTTCCCTCATGATGCAGCCCTTCAGCCTCTCATGAGTGATGTCTTATTCCCCAGGAACGTCCATGGGCTCCAGCCCCTAAAAGGAAGCCAAAAGCTAATTAGTGTGATTTTCCAGTCACCATGTTTATGGGCATTTGGTGGGAGTTCCCTCCTACTATACTTGAAAATCTTTTCTCCTGTCAATGCAGTATCCCTCTGGGCACTGTAGGGAGTTTCTCCCTCTACACAAGATGCCTATTTTGGCACAAAAAGAAAGTGCCAGCACCTAAAAATTCTGAAAATCATAAGAGGCCACATTACTGTAGGACAGTATTCATTTTAAAATTACCTCATTACTCTGCAAAAAAGCCCAAAGAGAGCAATACACTATTTATCCTCAGCAAACAAATAATTGAGGATTTTGGCACTAATAACTATATAGCAGAAGGTTTGGGAGGGAATCATGTGGAGACTTATTAACATGATGAAAAGGGACAGAAATACCTTTACATTTTGCTATCTCTCCTCCCATCAATTCCTACTTCTCACTGCCCACCAGCAAGACACAAAGTTTTGCAAGGAAGCATCTGTACTTGCAAGGCCAGGATGCTTGTCAGGATATGTCTGGAGACCTGAAACTTGATAATGTCTAGCACAAATTGAATATTTACTGTTTGCCTATAAATCAAAGCAAGTTTTTCCTGCCCCAAGACCTATTAGCTTCCCCTTTAGTAGAAAACCTTGGCATAAATTAAGCTTGTATTTTGTAAAGAAGGGTGAGGGATGAGGAGATCAGCATGAAACAGGGTTCACAGTATACAGATACACACAAAGTAGAATAGGGCATCTCTAAATTTAGCATAGTCTCGTAAACTATGCTCTTGCCTGGGTCAGGTAAACTATAATGTCCCAGGTTAAGCCTAGTACTTCTCAAAAGTATCATTAAATGTCCAGATCTTCCTTTTCAAACATCTGTCACATTATCTGGCAGATCATCCATTTCTGATGTAGTAGTCTAGTGTTGATACAGCTAGAAAATTAATTATACTTGTAATTAGTGGGGATATATGGAAACTGTATTAAATTAGAACTTCTGATCTGAGACAGAACACAAGTTAGTATTTTGTTCAAAATTTAGAACTTTCGAAATTCTCACCTAATATGGGTAATAATACTGTATACTGCAACAGAGATTCCAATTAGCTTTTTATATAAAAAAGGAGCCGCTACTATATCTATTTTTAAAATTCAGCTATTTTAGTGTCCTTGAATAAATTGACAATAAAACAGTTAATGATCAACAGCACTACATAAATGCTAGTGAACTACAGAAGATAGAAACTGATACAAATAGCAAGATAAAATTATTCCATTTTACACTTGCCATATGTGGGTTTGTTTCCAGCCAACTACCAAAATAAGTAAATTGTTTTGTTATGAGACTATGTTTCATACAAAGGTCTTCAGAAATGTCACAGTTTATAGTGACTAAAAACACTGAAACAAGATGATCAAGATAAATTTTTCTATTTTGAACTCCCTTGCTAACAAAATCCATTATACTGAATCCAAAAGCCCTTTAAAATATTATTTTGCAACAATTAGTATGCTTAGTTTGTTTATTGATTTCCCTAAGTACTGGCAGTGAAACAAAGCTGATCTCTGTCAGGGTTGTTTTTAATCAGTTGTGCTTTCTGAGTCCCATGTATCTATGGATATGCATCCTCCCCATTACAGTCTCAGATTTTACTGGGAAAGTTTTGCATTTGTCAAGATCTGGTTAAACAGAGTGTTAGTTAGCTAACACTTGATGTTATGAGGCCTTGGTTTAGTAGCTTGTAACTGCCAAACTAGTAATTTGAATTTAAATTTTCTGTGCTGTTGCACCTCAGGCTGATACATTTTACAGTGTCAGCATAGATATCTCTGTCTTTTCTGATTAATAACTTACAGACAATGATATTGTTTTGGCAATGCTAAAAAAATCTTACACTTGTTTGCAGAAGGTTCAGTACCCTGACACTTCAGAACTGCACACTAAATGCTAGAGTAGCCCTGGTAGAGAGAATTTTTTTATGTTTCCTAGGTAATTTGTGCTGGTAAGATGGAAATAATCTAACATAATAAAGCCTACAATGGTTAGCTGTGTATACTCAGTACATATTAGAGATTAGTACATAAATTTGTTGATCATTTCATCCATACTGAGCACATCCTACTAAAGGCTGAGCTGGGCTGATGGGGAGTTCCTTTCCAAATACAGGAGACAGATTTTAGAGAGTTAGAGCAGAGGGTCTGTAGCCATTAGGCACTTAACAGTACCAAGACATGGCTTCCCAAGTTCCATCATTCCCCAGGTGCCAACAAATAGTCATGAAATTCCTTTGCAAAGTGGTTGTCTCCTTTTGCCTTTAGAGGCTGGTTGCAGTAAAGCATAGCTGCCTGTTGTTAAGGTCAGTTAGCTCAAATGGTAAAGGTCTGCACAAGAATATCTAAGTTCCAGCTCTACTAATGATCCATATGAAACATTCCATCATGTGGTTCCACATGATGGAATTAACATGAGATTACACATAAAGAGATTTTTACTAAAAGAATATTATGGCTACAAAGTCAAACACTTCAAAATTTAAAATACTAAAATTCACATTGCCGTGAAATCCTAATTCATTCTTTTCCTGTTGTTCACATAGAGCACAAGATGAGCAACAGGTCAAAATTGTGGGTACAACCAGGTCCCAGGAAATCAACTGCATTATTTACCTTGTACTTGGCAGAGGATGTTTACTTAATTGTTGCACTGAAGAAAACTATGCAGCTTAAAAATAAGGACAATTATATCAATTTTTATCGGCCATTCATTTACAGTGCAAATAATTTCAAAAATTAACCCTAGTTTCATGAATGATGCAAATCTTATCACCATCAAAAGTGCTTCATGATGCATGAATTTAGGGCTTTTCTTTGCCTGTGTTTATCTCAAAGAGATAGAAAATTACCTCATGTTTCTAGGAGTGTGTGACTGGTACACCCTGCTCAAGACTCCTGATAATATGGTTAGCATACCTAGCACCATTTCATGAGGCAAAGTCATTCTCTGTGATAGAGTGAGTTGTGTAGGAGTTCCCTTTCCCCTCATTATCAGGTCCTGAAGTTCCTGTCAATCAAGTACACAAAGCAAACAGAATGACAGAAGCAGAAGAAGATCTGCTCTTTGCCAGTATCAAGATTCCTGGGCACCAGGCTGATTACTTCCCTCCTTACTGGCCTGGAAGGTGCCAGGTCCCAGACATTGTCACAGGACAGGGAAGCCTAACAGCACACACAGCACTGTCTACAAAATCAAGCAGCTGCAAGTCCTAAGTAGGGAACTAGGACAAAAAATGCTGATAGACAATGAGACCCATGACTCCCCCATGGCCAAGGATGTCTCCACAGTCATTTGCTGCCCCCGAGGATTAAGTGACTTGGATTCTTTATATGATTTTTGAGGCTAGGTTATACTGGTTATATTGACACTGGAAAATGCATATTGAGATCTAGTCTGACCTGCAGAGGTCTTGGTGACTAGAAACCATATGTTAAGTTAGGGTCTAGGTGATTTGAAATCATAAATTCTATTATAAATTCTGTATTAAGCTATTTATAAATTGTACTACATTGATTCTGCTTCTAGAAACCCTGTGCAATTCTAATAACAAATTCAAATATGAGCCATAATATCATAGAGAAAAGTTTTAATTGCAACTACAGTGGGTCCCTAAAAGAATCTGTCTGTCCCTTTAGTGTGTGACAGTGTTTTAGTCCCATAAAAATTAGTAATAAATTATAATTATTGTGCTATGTAAACAATCAGCTTCATCCCCAAACAGAAACTGGACTGTAAAATAAACTGTAAATTCACAGTAGAAAAAAATTTAGATGCTAGGTTATATATATAATGCCTACAGTGTCTTAAACCCTGGAAATTTCAGCTCTAACATGTAGTGACTTGGGCTTCATTTCCACCATTCTTGGTGTCACTTGTTCTTGATGGAATTATAGCTTTCACTTACAGTGGTGATTATTGATTTTACATAAGTCTGCATGCAGATAATTAAACTGATAATTCTGGCTGTTACATGATTGATGAACATTAAAATCCAGTGCCTCCTGGAGCTTGGAAATGTTTCTCCCTTAGTGACACTACAATTGATCTTGAATTGGTCATCTCAACTTTGACTCCATAATTTCTTTAATGTTGTTTTCATCTTACTATTGAACAGACTAGCTGTTCAGATTATCACAGTAAATTTTCCAAAATCAAAATTCTGGGTTCTTCTTCTGATAAAATAGGCACTCGTTGAAATAACTGTCTTCCAATTAAAAAAATGTACATATTGAAACAACTCATTTTATTTGTATGACCCTCAAGCATTAGGTACCTTAGCTTTCTGTACTGTCCCAGCAGAAAATTAAATTGAAATCAGAATCTCAAAAAAGATTAGTGGTGAGCTGCACAAAAATGCATAATGGGAGAGAAATGTGAAATGCTCTTGAACTCAGGGCTTGCATCTTCATGGTGAGAACTCAGAGTACCAAGCTAGTGAGTCCTGCCCCTTCTTGTCTGCCATTTTTCTGGAACCATAAATCTTGTGCTCCTTTCAGCACAAAGGCATAGAACCAACGGGAAGAACAGCACTGTCCCTATCTCAACCACTTAGTTAACTGTTAAGGTAGGTTCCCAGGGAGGAAGAAGATGGCATAATTGAACTTTCTTAAGCAAACCACTGGCTTAGAGGGTAAGACAAGAGCTCTGGCACAAGGTAAGGTAACTACCATACAAAAAGTAGTTACACCCTACAATCTCATTTGAAGAAGAAATTAGTTACGATGCCTTTTGTAGTTTTCAGTCCTGAAACTATTGTATAGTATAAAAATCCATTGTTAAACAGCTGAAATATTCCTACCCAGAAGTGGCAGTATTTTAGCCATGAATAAGCAGGAACCTGGAATATATGTAACTTGAAAAAGGGGAGAGGATCTGATTATTTATGAAATATTTTTCTATCACCAGGATGAATGACAACAGCCAAAGGTAGTATTTTTTTCCACAGTTTCCTATGCTGCCTAAAAAACCCCAAGTAAATCATAATAATACCTTTCCATAACTTCCTTGTTCTTTCTCCAATGAGCAAATGCAGACATATACAATGGGCTTAGCTTTGCCATCTTGATAGGAAGCCATCTGCCCAACAAGAACACAAGAAAATTATCAACAGAGTAGATTTTTACTTGGTGCTATGACGCTTTTCATATTAAAGTCATAAGCTCTCCCTTAAAAGGGTCCATAATAAACTCAACAGATAATTTGTATTTGAGGTTTGGCTTCTTCCCTTGTGACCACATTTAACAGACACTTGCTTTTAAATTAAGCAGAGGAATGACTGGCAGCTAATACACAACCAGATACGTTCTCTTACTCAATATTACCAGTTACTTTATACCATTTTTTTATATTTGAAAATGCAGTTATTTTTTTCTTTCACTTTTTTATTTTTCCCATTTCACTTGCATTCTCTTTTCTATGAGCCACAATAACCAGAGGAGTGGATTGAGAGCTGTCGCATAGAGACAGCCTCCCCCAGTACCTGCCCTGCATACTGATCAAGTGCTTCCAGTCTGCAGGCTGGGACATGGATTCAGTCTTACAAGTCAGCCCAAGGCTGAAAATGAAAAGCTATAAACCTCACTCAGCAGAATGGGAAGCATAAGGTTGCTGGGATGTTGTATTGTGCAAGTTACATTCATGAATACAGTGAAAAGGACTAAAAGAATCTGCTGTGATAAAAAATGCAATGGATCAGGGAGATTTCTTAGGAGAGCTGGGTATGAATTCCAGCTACTGATATGCTTTCATTTAATCTGCAATATCTGCCATCTCATTGTTCACTCCCCCTTTTATAAGTAACTGTTCAATATATTACATGCAATAGGAGTTGTTAGTATCGTACCTCGTGGCTCCCCACTATTAACCTTTTGTCATGTGGAAAATCTAACAGTACTGCATTTTAATCTGCACCTAATTCATAAAAGTATTACCTCATATCTGTGATTTTAAGAGCCTTAATAACTTAGTCTGAAGCTTTGCCTGTGAGATTCATGATTAGTGAAGGTATAACTCCTTTGCTCTATGGTATCCCTTCCCACCCTGAACCAGCAGACATCCAATGGGAAGACTGAAAGCATCAGGCAGCCAGGAGTTTCCGGTGCGATTTCTGTGCAAAGAAGCTTGGACTAGGCAAAGTTAAGGTTGATTGTTGAGCTGAGTGGAGAATGCAACCAGGGAGAGGTAAGGCACTGTTTTCAAATACTGTATAACTTGGTTATGGAAGACTGAGATTGCTTCCTTGTTAAGAATCTTAGAAGTCTGAGTGAGAGATTTTGGTTATTTACATTTTGTTTCAATTGTGTCTGTCTCTTGCACCTGGAAAATAAGCTCTAGCTTCTCTATTTTGCAAGCAGAAGCAGCTTGGGGTTCAAGTATTCTCTTGAAGTAAAAGAAGATGACATTTTTTCCTTCCAGCAATGAATGTGGAAGAGCTCTGCTAATGTGCATGTTTACCACACATCCAGAATACATAAATCTCTTTTGATGAGCTGCTGGCAAACCAGAGCTATGGTAGAAACATCCTCCCACCTTTGCAGTGGAAAGATGCTGTAGATGTCACAATTTCTAGGGACTCTTATCTCTTATGGGCACAAATCTGGCAAATGAACTGCCCTGGAATGAGAGATACCATCTGGATAAGCCTATTCTGATGATGTTTGATTCCGAAAGCCCAGGATTGGATGTCCTCAATTTTTTTTTCTTTAAAGGGAAAAACTCTGTGAGGAGGAACACATTTTACCATCAAACTGATGCTATAAGATCTTCCTGGTGCACAAAGGAGCACTGTAGCCCAGCTGACAGAAAAGGGAGCTGGTTAATGGTAGGCCATAGCATATTGATTGCAAAGTTTTCTCTATGTTGGCATTTTTCTCCTGAGAAACATGGAAGTTCAAAAACAGCTCATTACCCTCTAAAGGTAGGGGAAGTAGGCAGAGCAATATCCCCCTTGGCTTATCTGAGAGTTTCTCAGTCTGCTCAAAACCAAAAGAGAAGCATATCAAGAGATGGAAAAGAAAACACCAATTGAGAACTACAAAAGTATTTCCAGGGTGTGCAAAGGTGCTGTTAGAAAAGCAAAATCTTAGCTCAAATTGAAATTGCCCAGAAATGTCAAAAAACACATGAAAGTGTTCTTCAGGTACGTAAACAACAAGCAGAAATAGAAGGAAGATATTGGCCCATTGTTAAACAGAAGTGAATCCATAACCAACAACACCGAAAAGGAAGAGGTTCTCAATGCTTTATTCACATCCGTCTTTACCAGCACCATTGGGATGCATGCCTTGGGAACAAAAATCCAGATTGATGCAAACACAAACCTACCATCAGTAAAGAAAGGGTTGGTATGTCAGCTATTGCAGGAGCTTGATCCCTACAAATTGATGGACCCTGTCAATAATCACCCCAGAGTAAGAGAGATGGCTGATATTGTTGCAAGGCTGTTCTCCAAATCTTTGAGGAGTCATGGAGACTATGGGGCATCCCAGAAGACTGGAAGAAGGCTAATGTCACCCTCATCTACAGGAAGGATCCTCATTAAAAGAGGATCCAGGAAGTTATAGGCTCATCAGTCTTACATCAGTCGCTGGGAAAGTTATGAAAGAAATTATCATGGGGACTATCACAAGTCAGATGAAACATGTGATTGGGAAAAGCCAGTGTGCACTCACCAAGGGCGAGTCATACTTGAAAACCCTGATCACCTTCAATGACAAAGTAACCTGTTTGGCTGTTGTGGAGTGAGCAGTGGACATTGTCTACCTGGATTTTTCCAAGGCTTTTGAAATAGTTTCCCACAGCCTCCTCCTAGAGGAACTGATATGATCTGTGTGGTGGGAGGGGAACTGGCCGACAGGCGACACCCAGAGGCTGCTGGCGATTAGCTCCCTTTCCAACCAGCAGCCTGTCACAAGTGGGGTTCCCTTGGGACTGACATTAGGCTGAACACTGTTTAGTATCTCCATAAGGCATCTGAAAGTTGGGATCAAGCATACTCTGCCAAAGTTTGCTGATAATACCAAACTGATCAGGGAAATTGATTCTTCAGAAGGGAGAGCCAACTGTGCAGGAAGATCTGGATGGGCTGGAAAAGTGGGTTAACAAGAACCTTAGCAAGTTCAGCAAGGACAAGTGTAAGGTCTTGCATTTGGAAAACATAATCCAGGAGTGCAGCATAAGTTGGTATCTACTGGGCTGGGGAGCAGCTCTGTCAAAGGGGTCTGGGAGTCCCTGTGGACAAGAAGCTCAATCTGAAAGAACAGTGTACTGCTATAGCAAAGAAAGCCAACAAGATCCTGGGTTGCATCAAAAAGGGCATCAGCAGCAGAGATAAAGTCATTCATTACTCCACTCCACTCAGTGTTTGTCAGGACACACCTGGAATGCTGTGTTTAGTTTTGGTACCTGCTATACAAAATAAAGATGTGGACAGGCTGGAGAGGGAGGGAAGGACCACAAAGATGATCAAAGGGCTGGGAAGCCTTCTATGTGAAGAAACTCTAAAAGAGCTGGGTTTGTTCAGCATGAGAAAAGAAGGCTGAGAGGAGACTTTATCATCATGTGCCAGTATTTACAGAAGAAGAAGATGGGCAAAGAAGATGGCGACTCCTTTTCTTTTCAAGGGGTTCCATGGAAAAGATTAGGGTTAATGAGTACAAGTTAATCCTGGGGTGATTTCTGTAAGATACAAGAGGAAAGTTTTCACAATGTGAACAATCAACCGTTGGAATAGTCTCCCCAGAGAAGTTGTGGATTTGCCAGTGTTGGACAGTTTAAGATTTAGCTAAACAGAGTGCTGGGCCATTTTGTCTAGACCGTATTTTTGCCAAAAAAGGTTGGGTCAGATGATCCTCAAGATCCCCTTCCGACTTGGTATTCTAGGATTCTGTTATTTAAGAGTTGCTCAGTTTTTTTTGATTGGAAACCAATCATGACTTTTGGAGAAGGCTAAAAGAAGAACACATTCATCAAAGTATATTTGGTCAGTATTGGATCCAGTCTTTGATGTGTTGATGGAAAATGCATCAAGTCCAAACTTCAAATGCTTATTTTTTACTTTGAACTCTCTTTCTGGTGTAGATCATATCCAAAGTGCATATCATTCTTCAGTATAAAATGAACAAAATAATGTAACCTGTGTTTTCTGTTGTGGACATAGCTTGATCTTCTGTCTACACTAAATTTTAGAAGCTGTCTAAGCACAGGTAAACTAGAGCCCTTTTGAGACCCCAGTTGGCCTCGGTCAAAGAAACCAAGAAACCGAAACACACATATATTGTGTGTGTGCATTTGGGAAAAGAATACAGGAATTGAAACTCTTTTTCCTGGCAATGTCTTCTATGATTGATATTTTCACAATGGTCATGTATTACTCTTTAAGGGTTGTTTTTTTTTTCACAGATTAAGGCAGTTCATCACAGAATATTCTGAATTGGAAAGGACGAGGATAACTGAACCCAATTCTTACATGAAAGGCCTATACAGGGATCAAACCCACAACACTGGCATTATTAGCACCATGTTCTAATCAACTGAGCTAATCTCAAGGGTTTCATGAAAGATACCAGAAGCAGAGACAAGACTTTGGTTCTGTTTCTAGTCAGAATCCTTACTCTTTTGAACCTTTTAAACCAAATGACTCGAAGAAAAGGCAAGAAAAAAAGATCATCAGGAGAGAAATAAAACCATCTCCTCTCTGGCTTCAGATGTCTCACTCATAATCATAAATACCAATATATCTATATTCAACTTTGTCTTTAGCTTTGGATATCAGGAGCAATTTTGATTTCTTTTAGAAGGGGCAAGAAGAGAGAGAATGGCAAGAGGCGGTTGGTTTTTGCATTCTCTCTTTATTTGGTCTGATAGATTCTTCTTGTCTTTGAAAGTAGCCAGTTTCTAAAAGACGACTGCTAACTGCTATTAATCCCAGAACTGGAAAGATTTCCTGCAACAGCCAAGTTTCATTCAAGCCCTGAAAACAGGCTGTAAATTCAGTGGCTTTCAGCTCTTCCTAAAAGTTGCCTGCCTTGGGCTGAAGAGATCTCAGTGAATCCAGTTTCTCACATGAACAGAAAAGGAATCCTCATTTCTCTATTTAAGTTCTTATACGAGCCCAGTCTCTGAGATATGAGTCAAAATGTCTTCTGAGAGGAAACATCATGTCTAAAGGCCATCAGCAGCACAAAACATCAAAGGAACATAGAGGAAATGTTTGGACACTTCCCTAGATTTCCTTGAAAAATTCCAGATACTTCTGAACCCGAGAGCTAGCCATGAACCACAGTGAGTCTGTCTGGCCATAACTACTCAATAATTGGCAGCTACAAGTATTGAGAGAGCCAAAGAATAAAAACCTTTCCTCCTAACATGTTCAATTGTTTGGACACTGTCTCTAGGGGCTGATGACACTTCTTTCAGTTTTAGACTTGCAATCTTGCAGCCAAAACCACAACAAGACAGGATAGGATGCAGGAAATAAATCAGATGCCACCCTTTTCTGGAAATTATTTTTCTGCAGCTATTTGGCAACATTACTAAGTTTGTGGACCGGAAGGTTGTCAGACTGAACAACTCAGAGACAGGGAAAGGAACAGATTTCATAATTGGAATTGCTATGCATTCCTGCCCATCTTCTCCCACACAGTTTAATATCTATTATCTCTCCTGTAGGGCTTTTTTAAAATTGTCTTTGAAAAAGCTACACAAACGGTTGAGTGAGGAGACAGTACTGGATATCTCTGCCACCACATTTAGAGGAATCCTTAATGAGCGAAATCTTTATTAATTCTTTAATGTTTAGAATATGAACTAAGATTCCTATTAACATTTTCTTCCCCGAAGTAGTGATGTGCCTTGTTCTCTCACAGATTCTTTTCTGGTCTTTCCTATCTTCCTTATGTTTGCTTTCTGTCTAAAGAAGGTTTGATGCAGGCAGCCACAACAATAATCAATTTGCACAATGCTCCGTGAACCAGTGACCAGAAAGTGGTGCCTTAAAGAAATCAAAACTAGGAAAAGTCTAAGAAGAATGCTGAACCTGCCACTTTCCAAAAATTATTCTGTGTGCTGTGACACAAAAGAAAGTCACACTCACCCTCTATGCTATTTTTTCCCACATATCCTCATTTTTTAAATTGATAAAGTAAACCAATTAACAAACCAACACAAGGCATCTGGTGCCAGCATATCAATTCCACCTACCAAATTCTTTCTACTTTTCCACTTTTTTGTTTTCTAGAAGGCACAGTTAATACCACCTTTAAAAGCTTTAAACAGAATGATTAAACTGAACACACCTGGTGGACAAAATAAAGACCTTGCTTTGATTCTTTTTCCCCATGTCAAAACTCTTTCCCCCATTTTCTGTATCTAAGGAAAAATGAAAAGGTTTTAATTGATCACTTGCTGTGAAGTATACCAGACAATAAATACGCTTGCAAAGCATGTCACAAGCCAGTCTGAAAATCATCTGTAGAAGTATTCCCCTGAAAGAGGATAATGCCTGAATTTCTATGCACTGACAGGTATAGAAACAAGGTTTCCTGCCAGAGGAATGGGTGACAGATGAGTAGAATCTTAGCACCAATAGCCCATGCTACAGAATGCCTGGAAGAAAATTGAAGTCAGAAGGTGAACTCTAGAACTACCTGAACTATCTGCAATGGCTTCAAAGGTGTTCTCTTGCTTAAATATGATTTTTATTAAGTGGAGTTTCAAAAGCTAGACCCTCAACTCTGAGGGATTTATGACAGCAAGATGGGATCTATCCATTTCAGAAATTTGGTGACCTAAAGTTGTCTTTGAACTTTGATTTCCCTTACACAAAGCAGTAATTTTCCTGGACTCTCATTTAGTCCATAGAAAATGCTTCCTAGAGATGATAAGGCAGCAGTAACTGATTATCTGACATTTCTTTCATAAGTACCTCCAAAGATATCAGCTGATGGTATCTTGGCCAGGCCAGGTTAAGTGGCACATTGCTATAGATGAATGATCCAGTCAGTCTAGATGCAAGAAGCTTTTGTCCCTGAGATAGGATCCAAGGTTGTTGACTAAACAGATCAACAGATCCAATAGACTGTTGGAGCACCTTCTCTTCCTTTCTTTGTTCATATAACAGGAGTTACTTTCCTTCATTTCTTCTGACAAAATCAAAACTTCCACCACTGGAAACCCCTTAACAGTTCAGTGTCAGGGGTAACACACATAAACCCCTTCCTAGTTCACTTTTCATTTAAATTCTCCCACTGTGTGAGAAAAAGAAAGTAGCTCCTTCATGCTGCTTGAACTAACAGCTGTGACTTGTTAGACTACTAGAAAGAAAAGCTCTTTCTCTTCTTAGTAGGAGAGGCTATAAAATAGCAAATCAGGGGTAGAGGGCAGAAAGGAGTACATTCCTCCCAGGGAAGGAAGCAAGAAACTAAAAAAGAAACCTATAAGCCAAGGAGGTGGCCATGGCTTCTCTACAGCTTCTTCTAGTATTACTTTATTAGAGAAGTCCTCCTTTGAAAGATTCCTTGAAAAACACTGTATTGGCCACTCCTACATGATCTGTTAGGAGATGTCCTATCTTTTTAGGTTTAAGTGAGAGGCTTGAAAAAGTTCTTAAGCTAAGAACTGTACCCCTGAATACATTTCTGGATCCCGTAGGGAAAGGTTTTCAACACCATATCCCATTAACAGTTTTTAATGGCATAAAGACAATATCTGTGTCCTGGAACGACAAACACTGGGAATGCATCTGCCACACTGAGAAAGGTCAAAATGTCAGGAACCTACCCTCAACATTTTTTTTTAATAACTTATAATTTCATAAATTTCTTTCTTCCATAAGAAAGGTTTCTTCTGAATACCAAGGTCTAGCATGGCTATCTGAAAATAAAGTCTCTGATAAATAATTGGTTTCATTGCATTAGATTGTAAATTCTGTATCCTTCAGAGCAGCATTTATAAACAGGTACAATATTTAACTCTATGCAAATGTTTGGAATATTGTGGTAACTTATTTCAGATTTTTAAAAATGGACTGAATATTTTATTCGTAGCTCAGTTACTTCAAGAACTGTGTAAAAGCTAGAAAGTGGCAGAAGGTAATATTTTTGTCCCATTAGAATTGCTCATTTGTCCTTTAAATTCTTCCTTATACCTGGTATTTGGGCTGCATTTTTCTTTTCTGGAGATAAAAATACTCATCTGTCTTAAATTACAGTGTGAACTGTTCACTTAATGTTTCCTTTTACTATTTGTCTGGTTTGGAGTTTAATCATTACAACCCCTTCTAAGGCAGGATAAGTTTTTATACTTCATATCATATTCATTAGTAAAGTAATAATAATTCAATAAAAATCTAAGATGATAAATGCTAATGTCTCAGCACAATGTGTCTTAGAAACTGCTCTCCGCAAGACAGCATTATAAATTTATCTGTCCCATAATTTAAATGCATCCAAACTCTCAAATGCATAAAAGCATATAGCAGTACTAAACAGCAGTTCAGGGAGTGATGAAGTATATCATGCCTAGTTCAAACCTTAGAGGGAATGCAGTTAGTCAGCTGGTAACTCATCACAAAGCTGTAGTTAGAAATTCAATTCTTGAGAAACATGCTACCAATCTGTAATAAAATCAAAAAAGAACTTGTTTGATTCAATAAATCAACTTCATCAATAAAATAGTAGTTTCTGAATCATATCAGTATAATGTGCCAGTTCAATCCTGGAACACCGAATGGAGAAGTACACTACAGGCACAAGAACATGCACAGTTTCCATCTTCCAGAAGTTACCTCTGAGGCCCCTATAATGACGGGTTTTGTTAGGTTGAACTCAAATGACACTAAAGTGAAACACTCCTCATACAAGGAAAAGCACCCTCCACTCCATTCTGCTCTCTCAAGGAGATTCTTGCCAGCTTGACCACTAAAACAATTTTCATTCTGACTTGAAATCAGTGCAGCAAAACTAAAATCCCATCAAAGCTCATCTCATGGCCAGTCTTATCAGAGAAAGTTGGGAGAATGAAAAACATTTCAAAAATGAAATTACACTACCAGAAAAAATTGAAGAAAATAATAAATTTTTCTCCTCTTCCTCAGGCAATGAATGGAAACTCAGAAGCATGTGATACATTAATTAAATACAATTACTACTGAAAGCTCACAGTCCATCAAGAGATAAAGAACTTTATCTAATAAGCGAGCATGGGTGGGCTCAATCCTCTGTCCTCGCACATATCAGCCATGGAAACCCATGGAGCCCACACTGAAACCTGGGTTTGAACAGACAGTTGCTTTGCTTTCCTGGACATGCCTGATATCCACAGGACAGAAACTATGCCAGTACTTAGCTTTTCCCTTTGCCTGTGCCATTGTATCTCATTACCAGCTTTTCTGGCTTTATTCTCTTTTACTTAATAATTTTACAGCAAAGCTTGTGGCACCAAACAGTTCCTGACACAGCTGCACATGGAGAGTAAACCTTCCTTTAGTGCTCTCACAAGAATGACAGAAAACCAAATGCACAAAGCCTCATTTCACAAGCTTTGCTTTTGAACTTCATGACCATCTCTAGCCTTCTCCAAATTTACAGAGCTTTACCTTGTAAGCCATTAAGACTCCTTGCACCCATTACTGTGTCTGGGAGACAGTTCCAGAAGTTCATTTTTCTGATGGCTTGAGAACTTCTTTCAACTTCCTGTCTAAATGCATTATTGATTAATTCATCTGATCTTATCTTTTACTTTAATTGTTCTTCTCCCTACTTGCTATTTAACTCCAAATGTATTTCTATAAAGTAATCATATCCTCTTTGAATCTTCCTCTTGGTCAGCCAAACCAAGCCATGTTATTTTAATCTCTTCTCAATAGACTTTTTACCATTCCATTAAAGGTCCTTGAAGACCTTTACTGGGTTTGTTCCAGTTAAAACTCAGTTTTTTCCAGTACAGAAAGTCAGTCTGATATCAGTAATCCAGATGAATTTTAACAGTATTTTGTCTTAATTGTATCAATATTTTCCAATATTCAAGGAGAAATCTGGGCTTCACATTTACAAGGCCTTCTTCGTGGCTGAAAAATACAACCAGTGCATTTATCTTATTAAACACAGAGATTTAACTTCTTGCATCCCTGCTGGCCAATGAGCCTCCAGCTCCCAGCAGAAGGTCCTAACTGCATGACTTTGCAATATTAAATTTTTTTCTCATTGTGATGATTCCTGCTGACTGTCATGTCATTCGTCCAATCTCATAGGCAGATTCTCCTCAATATTACTAATACCTCCTAACTTTCCATTATCTGCAAATTTCATGAGCACAAACTGGGTTTTGAATTAGGGTTATTAATGTGAAATGAGTAAAGAGAATCAGCCACAAGATGAATTTTGAAAAATACCATAAATCAATTCCCTATGTTTTTACAACCTCTCTTTCAAATAAACCTCACTGTAAGTCTGCAGATATTTTTTTATTCCAAACCGTGTCCTCTTCTGCTTAAATAAAGATTTCCATGAACACAGTTTCAAATGTTTTGCTTAAACCTTGATATATCGGGTCCACTACAACGCAGTTTTTGAAGAAAACCCTTATCCTATCAGAGAAAGATGAGGTTTGTCTGGCATGAGCTACTTTTGCTAAAATCACCTCATATTTTATCTCATTCTCTATTTATCTCTACTTCCATAATCTTGATTGCTCCTTCCTTTCAAATGTTTTCTAAGACCTTGCACAACATCAAGGTCAAAACAACAATCCTGTAGCTTTTCCCTCTCTTTAAAAACAAACAAATTTTGATATATGCAAGCCCCATTGTGCCACCCCAGAATTGAAAGATTAATTAAAAATCCTTGCTAGTAGAGTAGCAATTTCAAGTGCCAGTTCTTTCTGGCCCATAATACAGGTTTCCTGTTTTCTCCGGTAAGAACTCTAAATTTTCTATATTCTTACACACTGGCAATAGTAATTTCTATTACCCTATCATTATTCCCATTGGATATACTATCCTTGTCCTCTGAATGTAATTACCTTTATTCTCCATTTAATTCTCTAATCATGAAGACCACACTTGTATCTTATAAAACCTCTTTTCATATTTAAATACAGTAGGTCACCAAAACAACAGAAGTACCTGTCTTATATTAGCACTATGGTTAATGTGATATAGGAAATGCTCAACATAGTATAAAAGTATAAAGGAAACTCCATGAACATAATTTGGCTCAGTAATATTAGAAGAGTATCACTGAAATCAGGAAAACATCCACAAGATGATATCATTCCCACCACTGCTTCTTACTAGAAGCACCAAGATTTTTGTAATTTTTTCATGTAGTGTGAAGAAAAAGTTATTACATTGGTTTTATTTCTTATTCATGAAAGGAAGATGAGGAGAAAGATGTTGCAAAGGGAAATAAGCATCTAAGTTTAATGCCATGAAATTTTATCAAACAAAAAAGTCTATACCATGTAAAATGTAAATTTATAGACTGTAAACAAAAGATCACATGGATTCACTGGTTTATTATATTTGCTTCTTATTTTGTATTGCTTTCTTTTTACTATTACTGTTCCATGAGAAAAGCCCATTTAAGTTTTTCCTGAGGCAGAATGTGCCAGAAAAAAGCCATCCCCATGCCATTATATGCATCTAAGAACAGGGAAAAATCACTAAAATTAAGTTCTTATTCTCTTTTTATTCAGAGAGTTATGACATTTCTTCTATCTGCATTTTCAGCCTACAAAAATGTGAAATAAAATGTAGAGTTCTCACAGCTCTTCAATCACAGTTTTCCATCATCCTTGAGAACCATGTACAAAATTCAGAGAAATGGCATCTCTTTTCTTTCATTCCAGCATCTCCAGACTCCTATCAAGCTCTGCTCAACCAACTTAGTATGCTTAGACAAACAAGGTAACCAATCAATCTGACAATTAGTTAAACATAATACCCTCTAAGATTTCTTCCAAGTTAACCTAAAACAGAACAAAGGAAAAGAGGAACTGGGACTAAATAATTCTCTTGAATGCAGAAACAGACCCTAAAAGAGATATTTTTCTTCCACAATATTTTTAAAGCACTCTATAGACATCTCAGAGAGATCTGCCTTCAGGATACTCTTCCTATTTAACTACCCTGGCCTCTTTCTCATTCCCTTCGATCTCACTGTTCCCATTGAAGGCTCACAGATGTTACAGATGCCAGCTTGTAAATGACAGCAGTAGTTTTGTTCATGCATATTCGTTAGAATAAGTTTATAATTGCATGACCACACAGTATTTTCCATGGTACTATTCCACTGCTCTATCCAGGCAGTGCCTTTTTATGCATTATCCATTTTCCACATGACTTCGAACATCGAAGAACATGTGGCTGGACTATTTCATAACAGTTTGGAGAAAATTTGTTCAGGAAGCCTACATTCTGTTTTGCCCCTTCTGAATGCATGGCTTAAAACTTTAAAATTCTTTTGAGGTATTTTTGTTAGTAAAATGCATTTTTTTTTCTCTAAATTCATAGGTCAGAAAATACTTTTAAAATCCTTTAGTGGGATCTCTGGCATATCACAGTCTATTAAATTTTATCTCATACTAAGGCTACTTACTTATTTTTCACAAATGCAAGAAAATAACCCCCAGTCTTGTTTTGATCTGAAGGTTATTCAAATTTTTTTAGAGAAACTTTCAAATCTTCATCTTAGGGGTTGAAGAATCTCCATTTTCCTCTGTAGATCAGTCCATCTCTGTTAAAAATTTTTGAGTTTTGTTCCTAATGTGGATTTATTTGGATGAAGGTTCCAGAACAAAGGGATGCTACTGTACTATACCTTTCTTCCCTAAAATGAATAGCTCTTTAGAATGTCAGATTTTCTCTACAGGAAAGTATTTATACATAGTAATCAAATCACTTCTGAACAATTTCTCTCTCCCTTCTCTTAAAAAAAAAATGAAATAGGCAGACTGGGCTCTTCAGTTTTTAAACTACAAAGTAATTCTCCACAATAATTTTTGTGGCTCTCTATCCACTCAAAGTGCTCACCATTCTCTTTAAAATGCAAGTCTCATACTTAGTCAGGATTCCAGCACCAATTCCATATGCAAAATTTAAATGACTTCTCAAGTGCTTCATTTCCAATTCAATTTACCTATTTTTGCCAAATCATTACAGTAGGAACCCACGTTGACTCATTTGTCTACTGTGACCTTGAAATCTTTTTCAGAATCTCTTTTCTAGGAAACAACTCCTCTTCCTATAGACAACCGACAGCATGTTTTCTGCTCATAAAGATATGATCTTGCATTTGTCACTGTTACAATATAACTTCCTTTGAACGGCCATAACTTACTCAGCCAGTCCAAGTGGTCCCGTAAGACTTCCCTGGCTTAATTCAGAATTCACTGTTTCTCCTATTTTTATATTATCCGCAAATGTTACCAAATGCCCTTAGTACCATTTATTTGTAAAATAATGGGGAAAATATGGATTATCATTAGCTGTCCACCAGCCTACTAATAACACATGTCAATCCTTGTGCAAAGTATACTCCATTCATGATGACTACAAATTATCAACTACTTTTTTGTCTTCCAAGTCCTTCAACCAGAGCAGCATGTGCTTTGTTAACACTGTATAAGGCTTATTCTTGAATTAGGTTGGTTATTGTTAGTCACAGTCCAGCTGCCTTATAAGAATCTGTATATATTTTCTCTATAAATTAGTAAACATATAAATGTCAAATAGACTGACTAGACTGATTTTCTGTACATCAACTTTGACTGGCATTCATTATATTTCCATTATTTAATTCCTTTTTTAAAAAACAAATTCTTAATAACTTTCAATTGTATTGGCATTGATTGATGCCAGGGTAACAGATCTATAATTACTTGGGACAGTCTGCTTACCTTCTAGAATGCAAGCATAACCTTACTGCTCTCCCAGTGTCATGGAATAAATAATTAATTAGGGGTGAATGCAAATTCCATCATATGGACCTATGTTGATCTCTGTAATAATAGGCTTCTAATCCTTAAATTCTAAGTATATGCTGCTGTCAGAGTCAGACTGGACTAATAAAATCCCCAGTATAAATGCAATATAGGTCAGAGCATAGAAGTGAGCAAGATGCNATCTGATATATTTTATGACAGCAAAAGAACACCAGGACTCAGGTTTAATTACATGTTCTGCTAATTAAAGAACTTCCTTCCCTCCTTTTTTGTTTATCAAGCCTAGCTGGGGCTGTGCTTCTCATGTCCTGACAAATATTGTACCTCTACCTGACCCATGACTATCCTTTCTACCTCATTCTGTTTCAAGCCAGGCAGCTTGCTTTATCTACTCTATTCCCACTCTTAGAAAGAGGAAGCGGCTTTAAGATGCAAGGAAAAAGGTTTTACCAGTTTTCCCTCTGGTACCATGGCACTCCAGAATAACAGTGTCTGGAAAAGTCATGGTCCATGTTAATCTGTTCAGAGAGTTTTTGGAAATGAACCCTTTGTTCTCCCTTTACAAAGGGGATCCAGCAGGAGGAAGGAAGATGAGTAGAGACAGAGAATGTTCAGGGTATTTGGCAGCTGGATTCTGACAAGCCATTCCAGAATACCGGAAAACTGTTTTTCAGAGATTAACTGCTCAACCAAATAAATCTGAATCACCAGACACATACTGAGCTTGCTGAACAGAACTGTATATATTTTGCAAAACTGACATCTGTCAGATTATGAGTATCTATTCACTGTGATTCATCTCCCAAATTTCAGTCTTCTGACATAAATTGTGGCATCACTTCTTCCCATACATGTCATGTACAAAGCCTGTTAGTGTTAAAAGAAGGAAGAAAAGTAGGCTTAGAGTCTACATTCCACATTTCTGCTACTTTTTTCTCTAATTTAGACAAAAACCAGGCAACTGTATGAATAATCAATGATGCTGGCTAAATAACATTTCTAATAATAAAAAATCTAGAAATATTCAAAAAATATTTTTTCTCCCTGTGTAGTTATAGCTGTTAATTTGATGTGCCATTTTTTCCCTGTGACCATGGTTGTAGCAATGCATATCCATTGAATTTCTATCTGCCTAACTCACACTGTAAGAGCTGTTGTAAATGTAACATGTCTGTAAAAAAAACCAAAAAACATCAGTAAAGTCTGTTGTGTTTTGACTACACTTTGGGCTCAACACAAATTTGAAAGCCTGTGTTTTTTCTTATCAAAGTACAGAGAGCTTTTAGATCTGATCTCCTTTGACCAAAAGATGACATAGTACTTGGATGCTGCAAAATAGACTTAGAGGAGTTTTTAGGTCCCTCTGTGCTATGCAAGTCACCTTTCTGTAAATGAAAATCAGGTCCAAAATTTTGCACAGAGTTCCTCTGAATCTTGTTGAGAAGGTGAAGCATCAATCCTCTTTTTTTAATCAAATATGAGGTAAATGGTTGCAGGAAAATCTTTGAACTGCCAAAATATGCCATATGATGGTGTGAAATGCTCCATTATTTCACACCTATACTATCAATGTATACTGAACACCTACCATAGAAATGTTGAAAGTGATTTTTAATGTAAATAGCTTTATTCTCCTTATTTCCATCATTAGAACAAATGAAAAGATCCCTCCTCTGGTTTTATTTTGAACTAGTAAGCAACATCTATACCAACCTGTACACAATATTCTTTGCTTTTCTTTTCAGACACAAAATCGATAGCATTAGGTAGGAACCCGTTTTTCTCTATGGATACTTGTATCCATTATTGGATCATTTCTCATGTGCAACGAACCATCTGCCTTAATGTCAAAGTTGATTCTTTGAGTTGTTCCTTTAATTTTCTTCCTCTGTCTCTTCACTTGTAGTATCTAATATGAAGCCACAAATTTAAATCTGTCTGAATGAGAGTATTCAGGGCAAAATGCTTCAATCACTTTCAAATTGCTCATTTTGTGCTACACTGAAGACGATGTTTTTAGAAGAAAAGAAGGTTGCAACTTTCTAACACGTTCAAGACTTTGACTTCATTTCCTTCTTTTCTTCCTTTTTTTTTTTTTTTTTTTTTTTTTTAAGGTCCAGTCACCTATTTGTTTTTTTTTTTTTGGTTT